>DWLS01006999.1:0-11114 GCA_018246255.1 Pachliopta kotzebuea | reverse complement strand
TTTTCTCACTTTTTTCCCTCACTTCTTATCTGTGGGCGAGAGGTGTTAAGTTTGGTTACTCCAGTAATTTCACCAGCAGGACCCTTCATACCGGAAGAAAATAATGTTTGTCTGACAGAAATAAACTGTATATTACAATGTATTTATATATTAAAACAAAGAATTGTAAAGTAGAATAAGCAGCGACGGAAGTGTGGGAGGCGGTACTTGTAAGAAGAGGAGATAGAAAAGTGAAAGTGGAAGACGAAGAAATGAAAAACGAAAGACAAAATGTAAACAGAAATAAATACAAACGTATAAGGAAAATAAAGAGAATATAAAGAAAAGAGTAATAAAATCTCTGTCCTACTTTGCCGGGTTAAGAGCAATAATTAACAATAAGATAAAGTTATGTTTGAACATTACTGTTTGGCGGTAGAAATAGGAGCTGCGGTGGTACCTCCCTAGACGGTCTGTGGTAATAGAGATCTACCACCAGTAAAAGTACTAAGAGCAGTTCTTTATATATATCATCAAATAAAGCTTCACAATACTCGATTCTGTTTTTTTCATTGTACTGTTTGTATTTAATTTTCACTATACTTCAGGGAATGTTCTTTGCATTAGTTGATTAAGCGACTCGCTTCGAGTTTCTGAAGATAGTGTACTCCTCTCCATCTCTGCTTTTATTTTAAAAGCTTGTATTTTTAACACTGTCTATCTTTTAGCTTAAGTAAAAAGTTTAAAAGTGGAGGACACTGTGTTGCAATTCAAATTTACAATGCTCCCGTTCGGAGCAACGTCTGCTTTAAAACTAATTTTATTACATTATTATATTTATTTAATTTTGTTAAGGCAAAGGCATTTTTCTTTGGTAAGATGAAATTATTTGATAAGTGGTCCCCATGGTGGTCTCAACTTTTTTTATGCAATGAGATTTTCTTTTTCGTTCCTACAGTAATGTGGGGTCGGCGATTATAGTTTTCTCGTTTCTTTGTTCAACTTTCCATTTTTTTTCCTTTATTCTGGTGTATCTCTGATGTCATATTACATTATTTCTGTCTTCATTCACTTAATATCTTTAATTATTTTTATGCGTCGTGGCAACGAGACGAGCAATGCATTTATCTGATGGTAAATTATTATTTATCGCTTGCCTATAACGTGGCGGTGATTAAGACGGTATACACAGCATCACATTGCGCTGGTTGTCTTGAGATGTATGGTGTTATATCTCGTTACCCCTGTAATTTCACTAACATACAGCAAGATTGCAAAAAAGTAAAGGTCATCCTAATAATTTCCTACTTAAAATGTAATACCATCTAATCATAGAGGTTGGCTGCAGTAGTTTTGTTCTGATCATCATAAATGAAGTGAAGAGGAATAACTACAATTACTACTGGAGGTTGTTTCTTGTCGGAGACCGTCTAGGTAGGTACCACCGCAGCTCCTCTTTCTACCGCTAACTAGTAAAGTGCAAACATTACCGTGTTCCGGTTTGATGGGTGTAGTATGCTAGTGAAATTACTGGGGGAACAAAACTTAACTTCTCAAGGCGACGGAATCTATAAAGTGCTATGTATACCATCTTATCCAGGACCACGTTGTTGTAGGCAAGCGTATCACTTACCATCAGGTGAATGCTTTGTTCGAACTCAACCCTTTGTCTATCTCGTGTTAATTTTACTCTAGTTTTTTTTCCGTCATTATTACCCCATTTCAATATGTATTCACTTTTTCCACCAACAACTATTTTGCTACAATGAAGATTGCGTTTTCCACGGAGAGGAGGTAAGCCTCACGAGGGTGCAAATCTGTTATTAAGGGGACAAAATGAATTTTTTTAAATAAATTAGATAATAATTAAACTAAGTAAAACTCTTCTTATTGTGATTTTGTAACTTTACTTTGTAACTTTTTTGTGTCTTTCTCTTTGTTTGGTTTGCGCTGTAATATTTATCTAATATGTCTTTTATTTGTGAAATCCTTTTATTGGCTATTTTTTTTTGTTTAATATTATACCTATTTTGTGTAAACGGCTGTTGGTCTTCCGCAAAATAAATAAATAAATAAATATTATTTATTTATTTATATCTATTTAGTTATGAGAAAAAAGATAAAAACATTTGATTTCCGATGGCCCTACACTAGGCAAGCCTGTCCTGTGGGCACTATTAGCGCTTAACTTAAAACTATTACATACATTCACAGATTTTTAGATATATTTAAATAAATAATACATAACACATATATCTACATTTATATAAACTATGTATAATGAAAAGGCAAAGAAGATAAATATTATTTTAGCAATTTGAAGCATTTTTTTGTCTTTGGGGGCATTGGATAAAAGCCACAAAGTGGAACTTAGAGTAAAATTTTATTCAAAAGTGAGACCAATAAGGTTGAGAAACATAGCATTAAAGTATTTTAAAAAACTTTTGTGTAAAATTTGTAGCCAGGTGCTGATTAAAGAGTCATGGCAAACTTTACTAGATAATGGAATTTTATAGCAACCCCAGGACGCTTTTAATTTTATGAACAAAGTAAAATTTGTCAGTTTTAGTCACAATACTCTAAAACAGAGATATTTGTAATTTGTTTTCATTGTTTTAATTAGTCCGATGTTATTGTTACAGTGTATATAGTTAGAGAACAAAAAGTACCTGTAATTTATAATTAATTATTTATTTAAGGGATGTAAGGGGTCCCAAACATCTCACAGGACCCAATCCAAACTCATTTCTTTGTGGTGCACAACAAACGAGGAACTGGCTAACATCTCATCATGCCAAATCTTCCCACTATTGGGGGAAACCTATGTCCAGCAGTGGACCTCTATCGGCAGATGAAGGTATCTATCTGAAGAGAATGTTTACTTTATGTCGTTAAAACACATAATTCATCAAAGTATCTCCAAAACATCTTAAGCCCTACAGATAAGTTATATACGAGAAGAGAAAAGAGAGCTTTTTCCCTTTGATTCTCTTCATTAATAATTCAGATTTTTTTGACATCCAAATGTAACTTTGCAGTGGTAAAAGTTTATAAAATGAAATTTCTTAAAACTTATAATCTGAAAAGTTTCAAATTACAAAAGTTTAATTGGGTCTTTAGATGTTCAGGCTTACAGGCGTTGACGCTCTCAGGTGGTTTTGTTGCAAGCTCACAGGTCTATAACTTGATTTAACTGCCTCCTCATAAATCATGAAAAGTATGTATCTCTACAATTTGTTAGTCTTCTTCATCAGCCGATAGACGAAGAACGAGAGAAACTACTGGTTATAGGTCTTCCCCAGTACTGGGCGCATTTAGGCCATTTTCCACCACGCAACCTCAATGCGGGTTGGTGGGAAGCTAGAGCTTCGTTTGTTGATTATCAGGAAGCATCATGAGCAGGTCAGCGTGGCTTGGGTCCCGTAAGGTCTTATGTGGGACCACTAATCCCCAATTTGTTAACACTTAACCTCAATCTTATGTGATATTTAAAGTAAGACTATAATCACTGTATAAGGGGTCCCATACAACAACTAATGAAACCCCAAATTATTGCTCGTGTTGTAGCGTGGTAATCAACAACAGGGGCTCTGGCTCCACATCAACCCCCATTGGACCAGCTTGGTGGGACGACCCAAAATCCCCCATTACAGGGGAGGGCTATGTCCTATAGTCGATCTCTATCGGCTAATAAAAATGAAGATGGTGAAGAAGCTTTTGTAGATCGAATTAAGACCGATGACGTATTCAACTTATATACACATGGGCGATAAACCTCGTTAAATAAAGAGAAAAAAAAACTTATATACACAGTGACCGACTCATATTGTATAGGTTCGTCAAAAGGACCAGATCTGAGGAAGGTAGTTGTGGAGATTCTCGGAAAAGGCAGACCTGTCGGCTGTCGAGATACTTTATATAAATATAAGTTATATTCTTGGTAACTGTATAGTATATTGATTAATCTTCAATTTATTTACCGATCTCGTAAAGTTCAACGGACTGAAAATATTTATAACCATGTCTTGAAAATATTTTTATTTGATTTATCATAATTATAGTATTTCATCATCATCAGTCGTTGATAGATGTCCACAGCTGGACAAAGGGTTTTCTGAACAATGTGGGATTTGAGCCATGTTCCAGCACTCTGGCCCAATGTGGGTTGGTGGCGAGTCAGAGCCTCGTTTGTTGATTAGCAGTATGCAAGACGAGCAGGTGAAGTTAGCTTGGATTTTGTGAGTTGTTGTATAAGAGTTTATACCCAATATAGTGATTATAATCTAACAAAAGAGAGGTTTTGTAGGTATTGTTTCGTTTGAAGATAAGAAAAACTAGAAAGCAAACACTTACCACCCAGATTGTAGAAGGAACATTGAATGATACAAACTTCAATACGGACTGTACCAAGTTTTATTGCCAGCGGAGTATTTCAACATGCAGTGTTGGTTCACAACAACCTCGCCGCGACTTTCGGAGTTTGTAATTTTAAAGTTTCGGAATATTTCATCGTCTGGATCCCTGCCAAATATGGACACTAAAATAAACGTTTTTACGGCTGACTTTAACATGTAACCGTTGCTGCTGACTCAGTTTGTAAATTTTGTGAAAGTGTATACAAAGTGTAAATTTTCCTTTCACGTTACCACAGAGAAACGGTGCGATAAACTCTTGCTTGGAACTAAAGTCGCAAAGCTAAAAAGTTAATAACTTATGCTATATTGTGAGGATAAGCCGAGTTTTTTTCCTGTGTGTACATAACTTAAATTATCTTCACCGCTGCCTTGATGTGTCGTAAAAGCCAATTAAAGAAAGAGTAGTTTCAAGGAAAGGACAGCTTTCCATAAGCTCAGCGACTACGACAAATATAAAAATAGATTGAAATAAAAATATCAAATAGAGTAATGCAATATTTTTATTTATTCGACGCTATGACGAGATGAGCAAGGCATTCACCTGATGGTAAGTGATACATTTGCTCGTAACGATTGTGATGATATACGTAGAACCTTAATTCTCTCGTTGTAGAGAAACGTAACGAGTTAAGTCTCGTTACCCAAGTAATTTCACTAGCATATAGCACCTTTAAAACTGCAACACAGTAATTTACTTTAATATTTGTCGGTTGCAATAGGAGCAGCGTTGGTACTTAACTAGACGGTCTCCGATAACAGAGACCTTTTGTCGCTGGGAAAATACTTTTGAGATACCTTGCCTCTAGAAGAAAGTCAGAGTTATATGCAATTTATACACACTAAAACTCTATCTGTGATCATCGTCGATGCATTGCGGTAAGCCCCGGAATCTCCCACGGAACTCACCAATGCCTCCCTGGACTGCTGCTAAGCACGACCCAGGGAGAGCTGTTAAGTCCTCTGCGCCTACAGTGTGCTACGAAACAACACGAGACCACTTTGTACTAGTCCGCCCGGGCACACTTAATAGACAGTGAAGCCCTCCACCCTCAATGCCCGAGAACCCGAAAATCCTTTCAGTCTCCTTCTACAGGCAGGTATTGCCTTAGTCCTATTCTTGATATGAGACTACAGGGATAGAGCAACAGAGACCTATCAAATTATTACATTAATACAGATCATATCTTTACTTAACTTCAGGTGGGATCGTTGTCAAATCAATCTACGTTTAAAAAAATTTAGCAAATTTTAAAGTAATTAAAAAGTACTAGTAGTAAAGTACAGTAAAATCGATTATGAAGCTGCGACGCCAATCTAGATCATCTCCGGCTACAGATAATCTAGTTAATCTTGCTAATAACTCTTTACTTTTATTGGTTTGCAATTTAAAAGCAATTCATGTCTTATATGCCCCACATTCAGATGACGTCACTGAGCGAAGGCTCTTAATAGTATTCTCCCCATTTTCCTCCGCCACTTGAGCACAATACATATATTTACATAAATGAACGAGTTCGTTTATGGACCTTCACGTAAATATGTTTGGAACTATAACGCGGTAACGTTGTATAAAAACTGTTTTATTTGCATCTGTCTAGACAATTTATCAATTGGTTACAACATACATTGTTAGTATAATCACACTTGAACTATATTAGAATAGACCTGGGGGTGGACCAGACTGTGGTACACCAGCTACGTTGATGTCCAATATTTGATCATCAGCGCCTCGAATGTGAGTTGAAGATGGAAAAAAGATAACGGAGGGTAGCATCGCATCTCTGATGAGTAAAGACAAAAAGCAAAGGAAGTAGAGGGAAGAGTTATAAATTTAAATAAAACAAGAGAGTAATAGAGACAAGATTGTAAAAGGCCTTAAATTGTAATATAATAAAATGAAAAAAATTACGAAATGTAATAGAAATAGAAGAAAAATGTAAGAAATGTAAAATGTAAACATAATAAGAAAAATTGTAAAAATAGAAAGCGAAGAATTTAATCATTTTAATTATGTCTAATAATTGCATGATTTTGTATGAGAATTCAATTACAGAGGATTCTTAATCTTAATAGTGGGAGGTCTATATTACTGGAGACCGTTTAGGTAGATACCACTGTAGTTCTTTTTTTTTATATCCTCCCTCACTTGGTCAGTTTGGGCCAAGGCTCGTTACCATCTTTTTATTTTTATTTCTCTTTTTACATTCATACTATTCCTCTTCTTTAATTCACCATTTTTTCTTTCTTCCATACTTTTTTATTCCTTCAATTACAATTTATCCTTACTTCTTATACATTTCCATTATATAATTATACTATTTCCCACATTTTCTTATATCTATTAAAATATTTCTTTCTTTTCCTTGCATTCTCTCATGTTTTGTTAGCGTTTGTTACCTCAGTAATTACCTTTTACAGAATGATAACAGGATTTGACGACTTCGGTCTTCACTCATCAGGGAGGCGATGCTTCCAGAGCTAACCTCTCTCTAAAGCTCGATATCCAACTCTGCCTTTTGGGCTCCGTAGACGGGACAGTCTATTATTAGGTGCCGCACGGTTTGGTTCAATCCTGGGTCACGGGTGCACGAGGGATTCTCCTTGAGTTTAAACCTATGCAGCTATTCCGAGAACCCTCCGCGCCCCGTGAACATTTGGACCATGTACGGCTTTAGCTAGATCTGGATCTTTAGCTGGATAAAAACATCCGCGTCGTAGAAAGCGGGTCCCTTCTACATAGCGCCTGTTAAATTCGTCAAGCGTCTTCAACCTAAGTTACCGCTTGATGTATGAGACAAGAACCACCGCAGTTCATATTACTACCTCTAAATAGTAATATGCAAAAATTACTGTGTTCCAGTGTGAAGGGTGCTGTATACTAATGAAATTACTAGGGTAACAAAACTAAACATCTAACGTCTCAAGACAACGAGTTCCATGTGGTGCTATATACATCATCTTAACCAGCTCCTTATGAGCAAACGTATCACTTACCATCAGGTGAATTCCTTGCTTGATTCGTTTAGTCCAGGGTTCGGTAACACGCGGATGTGAACCTGAGGCTCTTTGGTTCTACACGCTATATCAAATAGGATTAGTCACCATTTTTTTTCTATGAAAAAAACATTACTTATGCATGTATTACATGAAATTTTTTAAACTGCAACTACTCATTCTTCTGGCTTAAAGGTTGCCGACCCCTGATTTAGTAGTAAAAAATAGAGGACGGCAAGCCTTCCATGAAAACGAAATACAATAGTCCATAGTACGAACATTGAGTAAATATTTACGTTTCATGCGAACTGGAAACGATTAGAAGAGATAGTGGTTTGCTTTAGTTTTTTGTTGAAATACGAGTACATATGAATTGAGACATATTACTATTGTTTACTACATAAATATTACTACTAAACAATAGGATAGTAAATATTAATAATGCGTCTGTTTACTATATATTTTCTAATCAAAGATATTTACTAGATACTTCTTCCAAGTCCTATTTCCTCATGACTGAAGGTCGTGGACATTATGTATCCATTCCAACCACACAACGACTTTCTTCTCAGTTATAATGTAGTGGTGTTGCCATTGCCTTCTCCATTTCACATACTAGTCCGACCACAGATGGTCATCACATAGATATGTAGGTTTCCTCACGATGTTTTTCTTCACCTTCAGGACATGTGATTAGTTAGTGTTATACTAACTGCACATGAATTGAAAAATTTATTGGTGTAAACCGGATTTTTACGCTGTATCTTCGGAGCCGAAAGCCGACATTCAAACTACTAGGCTAGGATGACTTACTGGATACTATTCAGGCATTATTGAAGAACGATTTCATCATTTTTAATCAATGTGCCGCGCAAGTTGATTTTTTTTTCTCTCTCGTTGCCCTGCGCGGTTTGGGTCAGGGTTCTGGGGTTACTTTATTTCTTTATTTCAACTTTATTTTTGTACAATTTTTCTCCAATTTCTCCCTTTCATTCCATATTTCTTTCTCGCATTCTCTCTTCTCACCCATGCATCGCCTCTCATTCCAACAGTCGCCTCATCTTACAATTTTTCGCTTTTCTTATTTCTATTTACATATCCATTTCTTATTTTATTTACATTTCGTCTTTTCTTACTTATATTTCACATTTCTCTTCTTTTCGTCTTTTACATCATTTTAATTTTTGGTTTTACTTTTTTACCATTACAGTCTATTTTTACACTGCTTATTCATTAACAGAGCTAGTTGTTTACTTGATACTAAGTGAGACATCATTAGCCATTAGACGTTCAATGCAGGATATAGGTCTTCCCCAATGATAGGGGGATTTGGGCCATCTTTCACTAGGTTGGTCCAATACGAGTTGGTGGGAGCCAGAGCCTTGTCTGTTAAAGCAGGTTGTACCACGCGCAGGTGAGGTTGGCTTGGGTCCCGTATTGTACGGTACCCCCTACATCCCAGGAGGTATAAATGATACGCTTGCTCATAACAGTGTGGTGATAGTTAACATGATATACACAGCATCACATTGCGTTTATCGCTTTAAGAGGTATTGATTTCTAGTCTCGTTACCCCAGTAATTTTATTAGCTTTCAAAACCTTTCTAACTGGTACACAGTAATGTTTACACATTACCGTTTGTCAGGTGCAATATTAGCTGCGGAAATAGAGACCTGCCACCAGTAAACTTGTTATCTGTGTCTAATGTATTGTTGTGTAAACATTCTTGATCAATCTAAAGTAACTATAAAGTATTATTTGGTAACTTCATAAATAAGTTAACTAAGCAACATTTACTGTATAACAATAAGCGACAATCCAATCGCCGAACGTATTTGGCCAAAACAAGAACATTAATCTCCTTCCTTTAAATTGGTCAAGTAAAATAATTTTTAGGTATATGTTGAAGTAACATATTCTTTCAAATGTTTACAAAAGTATTGGAAGTTGGCCAGATTGAACAAAACAATGTTTGTATGGTCACAAAAGGATTTAAACTCGATTCTTGGCTTAAGTTTTTAAAGCTTTGAGCTACGGACATATTGTATTTGCATGTTCAGGAATTTAGTCTGTATATTTTATTGAAATTTCATTGAAACACTTAAACTTAGAGTCTAATAGGCGGACTTTATACTTACAGTCATTCTTTACCAGTCAACGTAGGAGGTCGGAAATGTTGTAGATGAAGTGTAATAGATTTGAAACATAAAAAACCGTGGTAAGTGTATACTTATATATAAATTGTATGTGTTGGCGGATGGCCAGAGCTTTCGCTAGGATCCATGTCCAATATTAAACTTACAGTACAGAGATAATTAGTTTATTACGGAGTAACGACTTGTACAGAACAAAACGTAGAATACTTAAGCTCTTAGCTCAGTGGCGGTGAAGCTTTTTATACCGAGCTTGATTATCTACAATTGCAAAATCATTATTTAATACAGATGGTATACACAGCACCACATTGCGCTCGACATCTTGAGACATAAAGTGTTAAGTCTCGTCGCCACAGTAATTCAAATAACACAGTAATGTTTGCATATTACTATTAGGAGGTACAATAGAAGCTGCTGTGGTACCTACCATTAGTATGGACAACTATCACAAGTAACTTTTAAGTATTATAAGCTTTATCTTATAAGTGATTACTAAATCTGTAACAGCAAACCATAACTCTTCAGCGCTATATCGATTTGAGGTTAGAAAAAATAGGCGTTTCGTTTAAGTGATTACTTAGTTTATGTTGAAAAAATTATTTACTGTATCGACACATTAAGCTGTATATAATAATAACTGTATTTTCTAAACTAAGTACTATACTTATACATCATCAGTCGTCACATGTACACTGACGCTGTAGAACAAAGAAACGAATAAAAGCAACAAAGCGTCGTGTAAAAAACTATAAAACGTTATATATAAATATAGCTTAAATATAATAATACATAAACTATTCATTTATAACAATTGTGCGATTTTCGCTTGCCGTTCATATAATCTCGCCGCTGTAATTAAATTCTTCCCCCGCATCATAAAGCTGCAATATGACAATAAATCAAACGAACAAGGGAGTACTTATTTTTATTAAAGTTACAGAAAACACCTTTTTTTTAAGTGGCATATTACATTACAGAATTTCTTCTATTGTTAAAAGAAACAATAAGAATATTAAAAAAATATATCGATAACAGTAAAATACTGATCCAATCGAATGAAATCACCAATGAGTTCATTAGGTTTTCTTATCTTTAAGAAGAAAGTTAAAGACTATTTACCTCTAGTTGCATATTTTATATTTACTACTCTGTTAACTTGCTATATATATCCTTATATATTACTGTAACTAGTTCAGGGTACACCTATACATGTAATTAAAATAGTTTCTCCTTCCTATTTGGGTATGCTATAAGAGAACTCTTTTTAGGGTTAAGCTCGCCTTTGTGGATATGTTTCTTACTTTTATTAAATAGTTTTGTTTTATATAAATTCGTGTTAGTGTACATAAATAATAAATAAATGAATAAGGTTTTAAGGCTTTGTGTTTTTTTATTCGAAAAGGCGATGTGATGAGCAAGGAGTTAATTTTATTGTAAGTGATACGTCATAACAAGTAGTGCGGGTTAAGATGGTATACACATTAGATTCTTTAAGAAAAGAGTGAATAGGCATTTGCTGGGTTAATGCGCTTTACCATCATCGACCACATCTTCACTTAACACCAGGTG
>DWLS01006998.1:0-11114 GCA_018246255.1 Pachliopta kotzebuea | reverse complement strand
TGATGAAACATTTCTTCATTATCTTCTAATAAATGTTGATGGTGATGGCAGTAATGTGCAAATGTCTCTTCCTTTCGTTTACTGTCATCACCACGATCTCCACTTAACCTGATATTTAATACTGCTGTGGTCATCATGATCTCCATTTAACCTGATCTTCGACTCTGCTATCTTCATAGTCATCTCCACTTAGCCTGATCTTTAATCCTGCTATCGTCATCATGATCTTCACTAAACCTGATCTTCAATTCCGCTGTCTTCATAGAGACCTCCACTTAGCCTGATCTTCAAAACTGCTGTCGACGTCACGATCTCTACTAAGCCGAACCTTCAACTATAAACATCCAGTTCGTATTAAAGAAAACATATCAAACAAATTAATATTTCTATACAATCTTTAATATCTGTATACACAAAATTCTCTGTGTTAAGAAAGCCTTTTCTTTTATTTATATAATAAAGATATTAAAAAATCTTTAATTCTGTCCTCTATGAAATATTTTTTTATTGGCCCAACAAAATACCAATATGTATACCAAACACAGTAGATATACTATAAATAAGAGTGAACTAGCAGAACATTATCTTTCTCTCCACAAAGTTAATGAGACCTTCACGGGGCTTGGTGCGAGCATCTATAATAAAATCCCGGAAGCTGTCATAGTGTTGCCAGTTCACGAATTTAAAAATAAAATCAAGCGTATTTTAATAGGTAAAGCTTATTATAATGTTGATGATTATATGAATGATAATGATGTTTGGAAATAAAACGCTCTGATTCTCGAGCAACACGTAAGACTGCGTGTGAGGGATATTGTTATTGGGGAAAAAAACAAAATTGTGTACAGTTCGCTGAATTCCTTGCAATCATTCTTCTCAGGTCCTTAGACTTACCTTTGCTTTGAAAATGAATGGTACATTTCTGAATTTCAATAAGTGAACTTTTGTTCCTACATTGAATAAAATTTTTGACTTTGCCTTTGATATTGGTCCCTTACTTTGATTCAACAATGAGAGATAAGGAGAGGTAAGCTTCACATGAAAATCAAGGCCGCTCTGCTAAGAGTATAATGACAAAGGAGAAGAAGAGTTCATGTTTTTGATCAAAATCAAATATTTCCTGTATTATTACACCTTATACGCAATCTTTTTAGTTTTAGTAAACCCCGTATTACTATCGTCAAACAGTACTGTGACTATTTACTATATGTATACTATGATTTTATTGTGTAAATTAAGCTAAAGGTATTTATGGTTAAATTCAAGTGACTGTATTTAAGCCGATCCGGTTAAATATTATTAGTTGAAAGGATTAGCAGAAAACGGGAACAGTTTTATCAATTTAACACACACAACAGTTTAGTAACTGTATGATAACGATAATGACAAGTAAATAAAAGAGAAAAACCATGATTTAAATTCTCACATTCCTTATTAATAATCGGTTTTTTATCTCAATCATGCGTAGAATTTGTTTGTTGAATTTCTACAAATTCAAGTTTTGTTAAATAGGTTTTGGTCTCTAACGTTATTATTTAAACGAAATACATTTTGTAACGTGAACAAAAGTTTATTGAGTAAACTATATTTATTAGTTAATAATATAACATTAAATCAACAACAACATGCACAGTGACGCTAATAAACTTGTACACGTTCCAGTAAGGTTGTGGTAGTACTGTTACAGTTTACAGAAAAGAAAAGTTAAAAGAAAACCGAAGTACTAGTCAGTAGAATTACTTGATAACGAGCTTCCATCAATTGAATATCCAAATAGAAATGACAGAGATGATAAAATGACTAGGTATTTTACGATATCATCACTAAGAAAGTTTCGTTTATGACTAAAAATTATACACAAATTATTTCAGTGACAAGTAAAAATTTTAGGATAATAAAGGAATTCATCATCTGTAGATAGACGTCCACTTTTGGGTTATCTCTCATCACGTTGACCCAACTCCGGGTTGGTAGAATGGGTAAAAGTGAAGGAATTAATCTAACTACTGTTGGACGTAGGACTCCCCAATAATGAAAGATTTGGTCCATCTCTCACCACGTTAGCTCAACTTTGAGTTGGTAGGGTGGACTTATGTCTTATGTGTTATATTTACTTATGTAAAGGAATTAATGTAACGAAAAGATTATTCCTACCTACAGTATCATCACCATTAGCTGATAAACGCCAACTACTGGTCATGGATCAACTCCCAAACCTCCAGTATAACGATGCTTTAGTGAAAAATAAGAGAAATGGAATCATAAAGGCAAATGGACGTCATCGCTAACGTTGAAACATAAAATTTACGACTCGTAAAAAATGTTGTTAAAATCGATACACAACTTTATATTCTCGATCATTATTTAGTTGTGACAATGCTGTTAAAGAGGTATATATTATTTAAGTATTTTTTCGATGTTTAATTTGGTGTAGTGTAAACTTAATTAAGAGTGTAAGGGATCCCACACAACTCATGGGATATAAGTCAATCTCACCTGCTCGTAGTGCAGGCTGCTAATCAACAAACAAGTCTCTGGCTTCCTACCTTGGGATAGCGTGGTGGGAGATGGCTCAAATCCCCTCATTATTAGAAGAGGCCTATGTCTAACAATGGACGTCTGTCAGCTGATGATGATGATGATACTTAATTTCAAATGATCGCTTTCGATACATTCGTTAATATTCAAAATGAAAGCTAATCCGTTAAAGAAATTGTATACATCGTCCACTAATCTAGTTTAATTCCCTTTACTGGTAGACTGGTAGGAATATCTGCAAATTTGTTGGATTTGTTACTTGTGCAATAAAAAGCGACTAAAGATTATAGTGAACTATTTTCATTTGACTATTATCACCATACAGTACTCGCCAAACCAAATACCAAGCGATCACTGCTAACTACCCGTTCCTTGATATCATTAGTCTGTTATGTTGGTGATGATGATGCTGTAGTAAGAATGTCTTTTAGATTTGTTAATTTTACATCAAGTTTAAGTGTTGTGTTACAACTTAATTTCAGATTACTGTTCCTTTTGAGTACTGCGGGTATTTTGAAGTTGTGCAGCGGGCAATGCTTTGTCGACTCAACCGATCTCAACTCAAAATGGCGCGCAGCTGATGTTCTCAGTCAAGCTGCTCACGACTATTATCAGAGCCTGTGCGTCATATTGTGCTTAAGAAACTTAATCTAATACATGAGACAGCAAACATAATTAATTGGAAAACTATGGCATTATTGTTTTTGACTCATCAAAGAGATTTCGGTCATCTTCTTCATTGAATCAAAAAGATAGATTGGTTCTATTCAATTTTCACCACATCGATATCTTTATCTGGTACTTCTATGCAAAGTTACTAAGCTTTTTCGTTTATATGATGTCTTTCCACATTGTCATCGTTTATTTCTGTTTCCTTTCGTTCCACTATTTCCTTATCAATATTCCAGAGCCCTTGGACCTAATGACGCCAACAATAATCAAAAGCGCTTCGTCTCCGTCTACTCTCGAACATTACTGCTATACATGACGAACAACAAGTCCAGCGAGACGGAAAACATAAGAGACGCGGCGCACAGGGCCACCAAGCTGCTGGGGCAGCCAGCTGACGTCATCGCAGCTCCATTCAGAGCTCTGATCTCGCTAATGATGAATGCCGTCGAAGGGGTTTGTTATTTTAATATCTAAAATTTCTATTAATCATTAGCTAAAACCTTAATTGCAAACTACGATTATTACTCTTGCAAATACATTACTGCTTTTCTTTTCATTTTTATTTGCAGCCTTTAACAGATGTGCAGGTTGCGTGCTCTTACGATGTCAAAGAATCTGAATGTACGTCCGCCGTACACCAGCTGAGGTCGAGGAAGATCAAACGCTGTCACGGGTACACCAAAAACGTAGATATCTACAACCTCGGCATCACCTTCGCCAACAGTTGCGGCTTCCAGAACCTGTTTGATGACTTAGCCCGCGCTGGAACCAGCGGCACTGATAGGGAAGCTATAGACTTGTTCACAGAGTTTGTCTCCGTCAAATACACAGACACCATACACATGTACAAGAGTATACTGAAAAAGATTGAAAGCGCTCCCGAGATATGCAACGGGCTGGTCTTTTTGTAACTGTTCTCCTTTCTTCTCTTCTTTTCGTTTAATACCTTTCCCTCTCATCCAACTTTAAACAGTTTAATTCTAGACAAACAGAAACCGTTTTCGTTTTCCACTTAATAAATGTTTTGAAAGAAAATACTTACTTTACATTTTACAACTGTATTTTTTTGTGATAAATACATATGAAAGGGTTTAGTTGTTTTTCTTACTATAGTTATAAGTCTTTTCTGCAAGAGAATATCCATACAGATACTATTACACCATGTAATAGATTCGTTATCACCAGCAAATACTCTGTAATAAAAACTGTGACAATTTGGGAAACGGCTGGCTCCCATTGCTCCAAAAACTGTAGCAAAACAGCTCAATGGTTCCTATTATGTTAAGGCTACAAAAAAAATTAAATAGGAAATATCTAGAACTTGGAAGACTGACCTTATTATACCTTCGAACATTCTAGATCAAATTATCTTATAAAGTTTAAATAATCGTATTGTAATACGTTGAGTTGTACAGGTAATCGGGTTAAAATTAAAACTACCTCCTTTTTCAACAAGATTAAAAAAGGCTATAATAAAATGGTTATTTTATCGGAACTGCCGTCACTTGTAGTATTGCAATGAAACAAGTTTCACCAGAGTGGAGACTGATCAGCAATTCATCACAAAGTATATCCGAAGCCGTCTCTCATGTTAAAACTAGTATCTAGTTAAAGCACCATCCAGTCGTATTCCTCAACTTGTTTACTTTTGTTGACGTCTAAGTTGCACCGGATCACTTAAAATCAGGTAAACTGCGCTGCGGTTAAAATACATTTACATTTTTAACAGATTAAGATAAACACGTGTCGGGAGCGAGCTTCCATCAGCACAAGTTATTGGTTCATTAAAACCGTTGGTGACCATGTTCAATCCGACAGATCCTCAATTCGTGTTCTCAAAGATCACGAATAGTAATTAAATTGTAAAATTTACAATAATAAATTTTACTGCTGCATAGTAAATTGTTCTCCACATTATTTATGTATCGTTTCCAGAATGCTGTCGAAGTGGTGAGTTTTGCATTTTCATATTTATTAAATTTGGGTCTGTTGATACAATTGTTTCATTCTTTCTACTTTCGTCCTTTACTGGGCAGTAGTAAGTGATATAGTATAATTATGGAAAGTTGACAAAACCCAACGAAGGTTTTTGTTTAATATCTGAGTAAAATTCAATAAAGCTTTAGATTTTGATTATAATAAATTCTTTAATACTTAATTCATATACATTTTTACACAATCCTGCCGCCGAAAAACATAGTTTTGTTTTATCATCTTTGTGTCTGTTCCGGATAATCTTGGAAACGACTGAACCGATTCCAACAATTTTTCACTAGCAGATAGCTGCAAGTATAACACATAACTTCTTAATTAAAAAGATGGGTAAGATTCTGCGCAGAAATACTAACACTTTTAAAACTATAAAATTTGATTTGTCTAACAATGGTTTGGTATCACGAGAGTTAAGATTTCCTTCTGAGACCTTATTTATTTGTTTAGCCTGTAAGCAGACATTAAAAAACTTATAGTAAATGTTAATGTGTAAATTCTTAGTACTTTTTCTATTGCCTATCGACAAAAGTCTCCTTCAGAGACTTCCAAACGTTTCTCTTTTCTCATCCACTCTGGGTCAGAAACTTCCTTCATATCGTTTTCTCATCGTCTGCTCTATCTTCCATTTACTCCTTTTGCTATCTCCTTTGTCACTGTTCTATAATTCTTTCCTTAGTTTCTGAACTAATTATAATATGTATGAAGTCAATATATACGGACAGTGTCTGCGGCAGAAGTATAATAAGCGTTATACCTCCCATTGCTCTTTTCACTTTGTTATAATAAATAATTGTTACAGGTTGTTATATTTGATGATGAGTGTTGCTATATGGAGGCTGTGTCGGGGCCATTGCCATAGTGTGTCAACCGACCTGAACACGAAATGGCGTGAGGCTGACGTGCTGGAGCGGTACGCGAGGAACTACTACAAGAGCCTGTACGTTATACACAGCATCTAGCGTCATTAACTCTCAAAGAAAAAGGGGAACATTTTATTTGCCCACAATGAGACATTTTTAAACTAATTGTCATATAGTGTTAAGTAATGAAAGTGCTCTTTCAGTATACTCACCTCTCATGTTTTCTTTGCTGGAACACAGCGATTATTGTTTAGCTAGGTGGGTTCTAAAATATCCTATCGCTATGAAAACTCCACAATTTTTCCTATAAAACCAAGCCAAAGGCCTCCTGGTTAAATAATTGTGCGACAGACACAATAAATTTTTATCTAATGATCTGGTTTCTTCCTTTTCAGAGCTCTCGGGCCAGAAGACTGTGGTGACAGCAGAAAACGTTTCGTTTCCATTTTCTCCCTCGCCGCGCTTCTTCACATGAACAACAATATAACCAACAAAGTGGACAGCATCAGGTACGCCGTGGACACCACGAGGAGACAGTTGGATCGGCCTGCTGAAGTCATCGCGGCGCCCTTCCGTTCTGCTTTCACTTTTATATTCTCTTTCGTTGATCAGGTTTGTCCTTTACTTGATTATATTATTATCAGTTATTTTAACCAGTTTTATATCAGCAAGCATTTAATTTCCAGATCTTGACTGACATTCAGACAGCCTGCCCTTATCAAATCAGGGAGCCTGACTGCAACGACGCAGCGCTCAAAATTATAGAAAAGAAGATCAAGATATGTCCTGAGTATGTGCTGAATGTGGAACTATACTCAGCGATCGTGTTGATGGTCAGCAGTTGTGAATTTCAAAATCTCTCCGATGATTTAGCAAGAGCTAGTGCTGCGGGCGGTGACGCTGAAGCTTTGGACTTTTTCATAGAAGCTGCGTCTATAAAGTTCTCGAACATTCTACAGCTATTTAAGAATCTTCTGAACGGCGTGAAGCAGTTCTCGTTCCCCTGTAACACTCTTACATTTTTGTAAGGTTTATATAGAGACAACAATAAACAAGTTTAAACTAAGTTTTTTTTTTTGTTATAATTAACACTGACGCTGTTTATACAACTTGGAATAATTCATAAAAGCTTTTATACATTTACAGAGCTTGGAAATTTACAAGGACTTGCTTTTACATTGATAAAGAGTAGTGTTAATCTATTGTTATATATCAGTAAGAATATTGTACTTTCTCATATTCAATGGAATCAGAAGACCTGAAGTTATACTTTTAGATTTATGAAGCTCAGGATGATATTATAAGTAAATCCTGAGGAGTTGTTGCTTCAGCACCATCCACTGAAGAGCATAGACTTTTCTAAATTGCTGAGTGTACCTTGTGTGTTCGATGCTATTCTTGATTTATCATCTAACTTTACTAGCTTTTTTAAGTTAATGCGCTTTATCACCACGGACAACATCGCGCTTTACATTCAGTGGAAAGGTCAAGCATTAACTATAGCATTTAAAAGAGCAACCCGGGAATATTTCTCTTAAGAAAAGAATTGCTTTGGAAATATTGTAACTGGTCTCTTCCATAATGGGAACTTTGAGTAACGCCACATTACAATCCCCTACCGCCAATGATGATGGTTTCACTTTTGCCAATGGATTAATTACCTGTTTCAAAAAGCTTAACAAAATATTTAACTAATTTAAAATTTACTTTTTAATAAAAACCTTATAAACAAAATTGTTATCATTCGTTATATCTAATGTAGAAGTGGTCTCTGTTGACCTTCTGGTTAACTATATAATGCTTACTACTTTTAATATATCTTTTATTTATCACTTGAATTCTTTCCTCGTCTCCATATAAAAAATCTTCTTCTAGTAAGAGATAATTTTAGTGAAAATAAACATCATTTGGATATATGTAGAAAAATTAAGGAATGGTTTGTAGTTAAAAATTTGTGGTTCTTTTAACTCCATCGTTACTATAATATTATTATGTAAAAGAAAAAGAATTTCAAGACAGCAGTTCTTTATCTTTTTTCTTTATATCAAACATAAGCCCATATTAGATATTTTTATGCATTCCCCAGCAAATTTGCTCAGGGAATTTTATTATCCCTTTACTCTCTACTTGGTTTTTCTATTTCTTTACATTGCTTACCATTTTCTTTCTATTTTTCCTCTTGTGCATGTATTTTTGTTGTATTACTTTTATATTACTTCCTTTTTTAATTCTGTCGTCTTTATTAAGTTAGTAAGGGTCTTTATTACCTTTGTCAGTATGTCTCTTCAATAGACTGAAGTCATATCGATAGTATAATCAACACTTATATTCTTTTGTGTTGCCTGGAATAGGTCATTTATAGCGCTAAAACCGTCCTTGCTCATAATTATTTATTTGTTTATTTATACTTAAGGTATACTGTTAACATTTTCTACCAGCCAACCCTCGAAAGTAAAAGATATTGTAAGTAAGTGGAAGAGTAACAGCTGATTAAATAAATAGTTTATATAAAGCTATTGAATTATGATGAATTATTAGTAAATGTTGTTGTAAATATATACAATACATTCATACAATACGCACAGATATACATAATTTCATATACGAGATTATATATCTATACTGTTTTACTGCTTATCATGTTATCTGTGACTGTTTGCTTCTAAGGTCTATTATTATATTTACAGTTTTCTTATAGACCTTTGGTAAGTGTCCTATATAAAAATTTTTGGATCTGTATTGTTCAGTAGGTAATTTACTTCTTTCATAAAATTTAGTAATAAAATGGAAAGCTATCAATTAAATTTTTACGATTTCAGTTCAGTTAAAGCCGCCGTTTATTATTAGTAGCAGTGGTCACTTTGAACTCGATGAGACATATACCATACGGTAGAAACTAATATATTAAATAACTTCCATATATTTTGGTATAGTTAAAAAAAATTGGGAACGAATAAATAAAACTAATTTGATATTTTTTTTTGGTAGTTTCAGGATGTTACTTTTGGCTGTGATCGTTTCGCTGTTGTCGCTGGTAACAGGAGCCAGGGAGACAGTGTCCGGAGACAGGAACAGCCTCTGGCGTGATAACGATGTCCTCATGTACAACATCGACAATTACTATCAATTGTTGTAAGTGTTGTTATATTATTCAATCAATTTTATATAGTTTTGTGTCAGATTTTACAAAATATTCATTATAGTGATGATGAAGAACAACCTGATGTGACAACCATCATCTTAAGAAGGTGCTTGTTCATACAAAAAATACACAAAGGTATTGTTTGAAGAAATCAACCAAATTTAATTGTGGTTATTAAATAATGTAAGTCGTGATCTCCGAAGGTGCCGGATTCGAATCCGGCCTGCACCAATAAATTTTTCAATTTATATGCAGTTAGTATAACACCAACTTATACCACGCGATATGACGGTGAAGGAGAACATGAGGAAACCTACATATCTATGTGATGACCATTCACCGGACCGCTATGTTGAATGTAGAAGGCAATGCCAACACAACTACATTATTACTGACAAGAAAATCGCTGTGTAGTTCACTGCAAATGATGACCACGACCCTCAGTCATGAGGAAGTACGATTTAGACGAAGAATGAAATGAAAAGCCTTATTTCAGGTCCGTGTCGACGTCTGATGTGAACAACAGGCGCAAGAGGTTCGTGTCGGTGATATCCCAGGCGTATATGTACTACATATCGAGCCAGGAGCCCGACCGGCTGAAGAGGGCGCTTGAGGCCGTTAGGAAGACTAAACAGGATCTGGGCAAACCCACCGTCGCGATCGCTGGACAGACTCGTGCTTATCTGATAGTCCTCAAAACACCGATAGACCAGGTTAACTAGAATTAATCGTAGAGCTAACATCTTCAATAGACCTCCCATAAATGTATCCACTCCAATCGATCTTGCGATGTCTGCATTCATCGGATTTCCGCGACCTTCACATAGATAGTCGGTCTACTTTGCGAGCTCTTTAGAACCTTACTGCCCCATCAGCCGTTTATTCTTCAATGTATTACTTAATCATATCCCCACATTGAGATTAAAAAAGAAATGAGGATAAGTTAAATACCAAATTTTCAGGAAATTAACGATATCAAAGCCAGCTGCATGCCGGAGACGGAGGAGGCGGACTGTTTGAACTCCCTACACCAGTACCACGACAGGAACCGGGCGAGCTGCAGGGAGTACAACAGGAACCTCGACCTGTATAAGAAGTACAGGGCTTACTTCGCGGACCCCGGGTTCGCGGACTTCATGTCCGACGTCGGCGAGATATCCGACAACAACGACGAGGTCGCGTTGTCGTACTTCATTTACGCGGTACTGTCGGAGTACGCGGTGCTGGCGGAGAAGGGCAGGGTGGCTTACAGGGCGCGCGCCAACACCACCTACCCCTGCACCCTCTACAACCTACCCCTGTTCTGATTCAATTAACCCGCAGGTTCGAATATATTACACGATAAACATTACTTAAGCAGTTTCATTTATAACATTAATCTTCTATTAAGACAGTGATCTTAATCATCATCAGATCCAAACATCTTCACATCAACCAGTCTTCCTCCCAGCGGTTTCACGATCCAACTTGTGGAAGTTTACCTCTTCGTTACCTAAATAAAAGAGAATGGAGATCATTTACCCACTATGCTTTCCAAGTGTGAGTTGACTGATGCCACTTGTTCAACAAATCTGAAAATATAAGCTTCTTCACAATGTTTTCCTTCACCAGAAACTTGAAAGCAGGGATCGACCGTACCTATTTCAGACTAATAACACGGTATAAAATTTTGTTGATATTGTAACGAATTATAATAATTCATAATGATAAATTAATAATTTTATAGTAATGTCATAATTATTTCAATTATTAATATTATTTGTCAACAGCTTACATAATTATTTAATTCGACTAAAAGGGATTATAAATAAGAAATCAAACCACTCGTGCGACGCCGCGAAGTCTTAATGAATATTCATCCTTCAGTATAAATCTAAAAGAACTAAATGTTACTATAAACAACACAACGT
>DWLS01006997.1:0-11116 GCA_018246255.1 Pachliopta kotzebuea | reverse complement strand
GAGATCGCTGGTTAGCGATAAGACCGCCTTTTGTGAAAATCCTTATGTACTTTCTTTTTTTTTGTAACTCTGTGATAATGCACAATAAAGTATATTTATATTGCTTTTGTACCAAGCAAACTGATGGCATTGAGTTGCTTTTTAATATTATTAATATTAAGTAATTAAATAACCTAGCATTTGTAGATCAAACAACATTTTATTTGGAGAACAAATACAACAACTTCTAGATCTAGATTTAGATAATTTCTTTTTAGTTATAAATATTAACAAAGTCTGGAATATTTTAGCAACAGCTTTAATGGCGTACGAGCCATTGTATGATGTAAGGTTTAAAAAAGAAGTATAATAAAATCTTTCTTAATGTTGTGAATAAACGGAAGTGCCGACGGAGAAACGAACCACAGCCGGTTGGAAGACGGTATTTCTTGTTAACTATGAAATTATAGTGTTATATTTGAACATGATGACTCATGGTCATAGATCATCGGATCATCGGAGATGGTATACACAGCAATGTATTGTGCTCGTCGCCTTGACACGTAAGGTGTTAAGTCTCATTATTACAGTAATTTCATTAGCTACCTTCAAAGACAACTTGTTTTTAATCTGATTACTTCAGTAACTTCTAACCACAAGGCTCTTTTAACCGGAAATAATAATATTCCCACATTAAACATTTGCGAAATAAGCTTTGCGGTGATACCTAGACAGTAATCACCTAGCTTAGATAGCCATAGTACTTTGTTTATCGGTAAAAATAAATATGTATTATATAATTGTATATATTACTGTTTTAAAGCAATTTTTATTGCTAATTGTTGTACATTTGACTTTTCATATAGGCTTATTCTTTCACTAAAGTTAGCTAGTAGAAACTAAAAGTCAGTTAAGAACGCTTGTACGATTTTATTTCCATGTTATACTTTCCGTTACTTTACATTAATGTACAAAGAAGTAAATGAAGAAAATGAAATAAATAAAAAATATAAAAATAAAATTGAAGCTCAGAGTTTTTGTTAGTGGTTTATTTTATAAACTAGATCAGAATTATGAACGAAAGATGTGCAATGAAAACACTGTCGTCGCTGTCCTCGTTGTGTGAATGTTTAACGCGACGACAGTTGACAGCTACGTTGGTGACAATTTGTTGATGTCAAACGTCCGCAATGTTGCTTTTAGGGTTCAGTAGGTTTATGTTATTTACAGTTATATAATAATAATTTCATTCATCATCAAATGACAGACGAACATTACTTTAGGGCTTCTATATCATCGATAGCAGCTGCGCTGACGGCATCAAACGATTACCAAATCATTGGTCCACTAAATGAAGGGCCTTCTTCCTATCGTGGTATTTCCTGAACTTACATCCAACATCCCTTTGAGGCATATTGATCTAGCAAATTATTTAATTCATACATGTCTTTGATAACGGATTTACCAACCGGACATACGAAGGAAAATTTTTGTAACTATAAAAAGTATGTACAGAACCCCATAACCAATTGATTTTTGACTGTCAACTATTTATTTTATCCTCTCAACTCATTTGTCACAGCTGAAATACCAATTGGGATGCGAAAATGGATTGGGAAGTGGCGAAGTGTTGATTGATAATGTACCGATTGACCGATCGATCTCATGCAATTAACCTAACGATTGTATGCCAGAAAAAAAACCGCTTTGTAAGAAATATTACGAGCAATAAATCTATTATAATAAAAAAGTATTAAATCTATCATTGGGTATAATAAAATTCCTGTATCCCTAACAAATTCTTAAAGAACCAATTTTACTTTTGATAAATTACAAAAATACTGTAAGTAGTACCTACAGTACAGGAACCTAAATAAATATAGTTTTTAATTAGTAAACCTATAATTTAAAAAAATGTTTACATAATTCTTATATTTAATAGCATTTTATTACAAAAACAATGATTTGTTAGTGATTAACTCATGCTATACAAGAAACCAAAAACCAAGATTTTTTAAGAATATAGTAGAATATAGTACCTTAAGGAAATTGTCGTATAATTCTCTTAATATGAACAAAAATCACTTTATAAACAAAAAATATATCTTAGGTTACATTTTATATAAGTTTTCATATCTATTGTAAGTTCAGAAATAGTTAAGTCAAAGCAATAATGTGCCGCCGCATTCCAAGCCTAATAAAAGGTCTAAAGCTCAACTTACCACCAAAAAGTAGCACAACAGTAAACACTGTATTACTAATCTAAACTACAGCTAATTGTAGCTAAACTAACTAACGTCTACACGAGGCTACTTGTAGTATAGTTTTAAAATATCATATCAGAGACGCGTCGTACCGCCATTGCGGAACGTTCGCGTCTATAAATACAGCTCCCGATGTTATACGAAAATCCAAACTTAAAGAAAATCAAAGCTTTCACATTTTATTATTTTTAATTCCACTTATACCTATTACAGTTTTTTATTTAATAAATTATTATAATTATTACCAATTCATTACGGTTTATTTAAAACATATAAAGTTTTTTAAAAAAATAATTATCTCAAACGTACTTCTTAAACGCAATTTAATATAAAATTACATGTATAACCTTTTTTCTTTTTGATTTACTTCTATAAATTTTATCACCATTTTTTGTACGTTAAAAAAGCTTTAAAATGTTTACATTGATAATTATATAATTTATCTGTATTTACTTTTAAATCTAATTCCATTTCTAATCCAACTCTCCCTTCTTAAGCCTGAACACTTAACAATCAAGTGTATGTGTGGTTGTTTATTATAGTAAAGACACATAGATACATGTCAGATTATCCTTACACTAAGTGAACTTATGAAATTTGCTACATTCCATGAGGACTGTAAAGTCAATATGAAATGTAGCATCCAGACGGAAGAACATTAATTAATAGATGTTTTACTTTCATCACAAAGCTGATTCCATTCAGCCATCGTGTCTATACGGATTTGTCGGTTGACAAATGAAAGCCACCAAAGCTTTAGTAAGCTTAACTAAAAATACTTGGATATCATTGCTTTCATTAATATTTTGTTCATTTATTTTTTATAGTACATATAATTCTTTTTAAAATAAGGGGCAAAGATATATCCTTTCCTTTCTTAAAGATAATTAAAAAGGGGAAGGCACGGATATCATGACGAAAAGCATTCATGAGATTTACCGTTTTTACAGTATAAATATAACCGCGTAACTTTTAGAGGAAAGTGTTGATGTTTTAAGTAAAAATGTTTAATTTTACCGGATGTTAAATAACTTTTTATCTACAATATTATATATTCTTGAACAATTAATTTTTTTTACAGTATTAATATAATTTCACTGACTAAAATGCACTTCAAACCGGAACACAGTAATATTTGTCGACTGCAATAGGAGTTGCGGTGCCAGTAAAGTTTTTACTACAGTACTTATACTTCAAACATCGTATAAACAAATGCCATTAACGTACTCAATCGTACTCAATGTTGTATACAAAAATAATTTTGTATACATGAAATATAAACAAACGATTTTATCTTTATGCTATTTGGTAATATGTTTATTCTACGTACTATTAAAATTTGTAAATAGTTTCATTTCTGTAATAACTTCTTTTGATCTTATATCAAACAAGTACCACAAACCACTTAACGACGGCTGTATGTGCCATTAATCAAATTATTCGTAATATATCATCATCAAGGTTTGTCTGTTTGTTACTTTGTTTTACTGGTGCTAGATCATCATTGTCAACGAGTACAATGTGGTGAAATTTATATCATCCTAATTAAACGTATCTTCGATTTATTTGTACACTTTACATAGCTATTGTTCCGTCCTGGCTATGATTCATATGAATGTAGGCGTCTAGACCCGTGTTCAGACTTGGCAGTAAGCATAGGATAAAACATAACTCCTAAATGACATTAATAACAATATAATAGACATAATGGACTGATTAATTGGTCATTATCGTTCGGTATAATCTGTTTTATTATAGCAATCTTAGGTACAGACTTTATTACATTGGCTATTGTAGCAAATTTGATCTATTATTAACTATAAAGAAGCCGTTCCGCTCCGTTTATTAAAGTAACGAAACTAAACTTAAAGTAAGGTATTTATTAAAATATACTAGAACAAAACAAAGGATTAAGAAAAAAGTAAACACTTAATATAGTACAAATGCAATTCAACAAAAACTCAACAATAATACAGACAAAGAAATATAATTCACATATTATGGAAAAGTCCTCATTGATAAACAGTTAAATAGCTTGCCAGTAAAACTGTTGAAATGGTGAAAGATCAGGAAATTTTTGGATGTGGATGCCAAAAGATTAATAGCAATCCTCTCTTGTTGACGTTTAGTGACGACAGCAATTCCAATGGTGTTGAATGAATTTTGATGATTGTCGTTAGTTACGTCTGCTTAACCAACCATTTCATAAATAGTAACACATGAAAATAAGTTCTTCCAACAAAACTTAAGGGTAAGCTCATTGTTAATCCTGATAAATGTTACAAATGTCAATAATATTTCAAAGACCTTAAAGAGATAACCATACACAGCGAAAGAGTTATGGTTATATTTTGGTAACGCATATTTAGCATAAATAACGCGTATAAAGCACCAGTTGTATATAAATCTTGAACCTGTGAAATAAAATTAAGCTCTCGCTGCACATTCATACGCGACAATATTCCCTTCTTCTTAATCGTTTCAGTCTTGACAGATTGGTCGTGGTCATCAATTAGTTCCACTCGCGCTTCCATTCTCCTCTGATTACTATCTTTTTCATTATTTTGTGCAAAGGGATGTCTACTGCCACTCTGGTCTGGTAGATCTAGCTCATGGGTATTTTGCTCCGTGCTCTAACGCCTTATATTCCCTTGATTGTGTTTGGAAACCCTTGTACCAGGTCGTTCAACCTAACTCTGCGTAAGAGATAAAAGTAATCATTGTGTTTGAGTTATTAGATTCTTTTGAAGGGTACTAAAATCTAAGTATAGCATTAAGTGAACCGATGATATCTTTATAAGATACTAAGGAGTCATACCGCTTAAGCGTATCTAAGGATGTTAAATTTAAAGTTCATGTTAAAATAGTGGCAATTATTAAGTAAATAACGTGCGTTTTTTTATCAAGAATGGAGTTGGGCCACTTTCGAAATTAACAGCCAGATTCATTATAAAATTTGAAGGTGCCCAAGTCCATTCAACATAATTTAAGATGTTTCAAATTTAAAAAAAAAAATACGGAATTTGTTATGCATACGTTGAAAACGCTTCGGAAACATAATTTATGCGATTCAAAAAATTTTTTAATTACAGAACATAGAAAATTACAAACATACATTTATTACAAAACAATTTACTATTCATCTATATTTTGTGCGTGTGAAAGGGATTTGAAAAAATCATGATGTTCTGGTGGTATGTATTGTAATAGGTCAATCATGTCCTCCTTAAATTTTGCTGTTGTAACTTGCCTAATATTTTTATACAATGGTGCCAATACAATATTATAATATTACAACATTATAATATAATAATATATTATATATGACATCTTTTGGCTGGTAATAATACGTGTAGTATATTGACGGCCAGTCAAAGCATGGAAAAATATTCATGTAAATTTGCCAATGAAATCGGCAAATTTGCAAAATATAGAACAAGCTATGTCACAGATTATTTCTTATAACTGTACATACAAAGAACGTAAACATAAATAAATTTAACTGACAACTGTAGAAAATTATTTCTGTCGGTGTATCATCATCAGTCGATAGACATGAACTGCTGGACATAGGCTTCGCCCAACAGTGGAGGGATTTGGGCCGTCTTCCGCCACGCTGGCCTAATACGGATTGGTGATGAAAACCAGAGCCTCGTTTGTTGATTAGGAGGGTGCATCACGAACAGATGAAATTGTCTTGGATCTCATGAGTTATTATGTGGGACACCTTACACTCCCCTGTCGGTATAACTGAACGAACATACAAAAATCATTACTTTATTAGTTAGGTGTTTAAATATCTTGCAATAGTATCACAAAAATAAATCGCATTGATTTGGCTAATTCAGTGCCTAAACATCTTCGAAGCTGACTAAATAGACTATCCAGGCATCATCCACGTCACCTGACTAAACACATAAAAATCAACTTTACCGTCTGCAATTTTCCTAGCGATTGGTTTTATATCTTGATGTTTACTTTCATCGTAATTTACGGTATTTATATTAAAAAAAATATTACGTGTGATATAAACTGTAAAGAAAAATACAAAAAATCTTCCGAAAATTAAAAATCAACTTTAACGAGATATTACTAAATCTGAGAAATTAGGATCTTTATGAATTAATCTTTCATCACGCGATAGACATTCATTATGGGACAAACGCCTACCCTAACAGTGAAGGGATTTGGGCCAACTCGCTCCAGGCTGGTCCAATGCGGGTTGGTGGAGAGCCAGGGCCTCATTTGTTGAATTTCAGAGTCCACCATGTGCAGATGAAGTTGACTTGAGTCCTATAGGTTATTGTGTGGAACCCTTTTAATTACTTAATTATAATGTTATAAGTTCCCAGCAGTGGGCTTCATCCGGCTGTTGATAATAATGAATTGAATTTTTTTTTCCAAATTGAGAATGATATAAATGATCATTTCTGTTGGCACAGACCATCTAATTACCACCGCAGCTTCTATTGCAGCCGATAAACATTACTGTGCAAACATTGCTGTATTCCGGTTTGAAGGGTTAGTTAGTTAAATTACTGGGGTAACGAGACATAACACTACCGTTTTTACCAGCACCACGTTATTATCTGCAAGCGTTTCACCTACCATCAAATAAACGCTTCGCCCGTGTCGTCGCCTCGTGTAATAAAAAAAATATAATTTTGTTTATACTACTAAGCTGGAAAACGAGCATACGGCCTTCCTAATGGTAAGGAGTTACCGTAACCTCTAGATGCTTGCAGTAACAGAAGCACCACTGGTATGTTTCCGACCCCGCAAGAACCTCAGAAAAACCCTATATAACCATTACCATCAGCTGAACATCCAAATTATAGTTGAAACTATATACCAGTAAAATCTCTACAAAGCTGATTAGCGCTAAAATTTTCTTATGCTGGCATCCACTATTCCCGCGCTTTTCAACGGTTTTTATCTCTCACTCACACCTTACGGTTTCGCTTATATTCCTGTCCTTGTCTAACACGGGTTTAGTATTTGAAGAATGTGTACGGATGCACACAAATATATCTTGGCAAAATGGCTTCCGTTTCTAGTGTAGATGAGAAACAAATGTTGGTCCGGCTCATAACAATAAACAACATTTAATTACAAAGTTTGTTATAATAACACAGTGATCTGTAATATACGTAATAATAATTAATGATTTTTATATCTATACAAAAAAATATATAATTAGTGTTTAATACAAATGAGCTTCTACGTGATATTAATAGGAAAAATTTTGTTGCTTCTTTTCGCTTCGCTGTAATGTTTCCCGACCTTTTTGGTCCATATCCCGCTTTTACATAAAATATGTCCCCTCAAACCTTGTGATTATTATCCAATGCAAAAACAGAAGAAACTAAAAGAAGAAGAAAAAGCTAATGTTTTTAAAGGGTTTCTTCAGGTTGCCTCCCTAAATGACAGAATTGCCAGGGTACAATTCTTTCTATTTCTAGGCCCCACAAGGGTGGGTGATCTCCGCCAAAGATCTCGACTACGACCGGTGTTGTCTATATATACATATATACACACTTATATTTATATATATTACTAGCTTATTCTTCACGTGAACAGGCGTATTATTTTCCGCCAGGTCAACGTCCTACTGAACTCTAAAGAAAATATTTTTTTTTGTATTAAACGCCTATAAAGTGAGAATGGTAAGTGATGTAACATATTATAATATATGTATCTATCACTAACGGTCACTTAAAGCGAATAGTTCATTAGATTGAACAAATACGTACGACACGCGAGTGTCGGTGTTATTTTACATGAAGTGGGCGGCAAACGCTTGTAGCTAACAGGGCCGAGCTTAGAGCAGAGTGAAATTTATATACATATAATCAAATAATAAAAATATATTATATTATAATTAGTTAGTTAGTTAGTAGTTAGTTTTTTTATTTTCTATAAAACAATAATAAAAAATACAGAAGAGATACATGAGGCCATTTTACAAAGACAAATTTTGATGGACCACATTAGAAGGTTTATATTTAGCATTAGATCAGTAACGGCTGATGATGAAATTTTGGAAATATATTGATTATAATGATTTCAAATAATATTACTACAAGTTGCAATAGTAATGTGAACGGTGTTCTATTATATTATTGTTAATATATAGTTTATAGTAAAGTTGTTATATGTGTGTATTGTTGCGAATGTGGAACTTGTTTGTAAGTTATTGTTGCAATTATTATAATTTTATATTACTCGTGTATATATGCTGTAGGTTTGTTTGGGTGTAAACAATTTTTAGCTAGACTAAATAAATATAAAAACCTATAACAGAAATATTGATTTATGTTAATACATAGTAATAAAATTAACCAATCTGAAAAAAGTATATAAATAATACTATTCATCCGGTCCGAAAGCAGTAACCAGTTTTTTTTAAAATGACCTGATTATTAAGTGATTATATTTTGTATATAGTCAACTTTGTTTCCTTATGAGAGATGGTCTAAAATTCTAGCAGTGAGAAACAGAGTTGTTTTAATTATCAGCAGTAGAAAAAAGCATAAATTATTCACTTATTTTATTCTGCTCTCCAAAAACTTGATTCTGTCTTCATTCATTGTATTTTTGCGTAAAAAATGTGCGTATAGTTTTACCTGAGCCACTGCGAAATATCGCTATTGTAGTTCCAACATGACACTTATATAAGACCATAGGCTCACACCAGTTATTCTATATCATACATAAAATAAATTTAAAAAGATATAGAAGTATAAGTTAAAAGTATTCTTATACTATTATAATTACAATTTTCAATAATTCAATCACAGCCGGAAACTGTTACATAGAAGATATAAACAATGAATAACAACTAATTAATCTATAATATTAAAAAAAAATAGAGATTTAAAGTAAACTGGTCAAAAAGTATAAACTAATATCGACCTAATACTTACCTAAAATCATATGAAATTCAGTTTAAGTATTAGTTTATAGTAAGAGAAAAAAACTTACTTTTTAGGACTTTTAACTTAAAAATTTTTACCTTTTACATAAGAAATTAAATAATACCTCCAAAAATGTAACATCAATAATTCTTTATGTAACAGTTAAGCTATTTTTTATATAGGGAAAGTGGGCAAACCAGCGATCAGTACACATGATGGAAAGTGATTATTGACGTCCATGAACAATGAGCTCACTCGAGAGGTCGATACTGAATAGCAGACTTTGTAGGAGAAAGTAATTAGCTCTTCTATTAAAGGTCCCCATGTTGTATTGATAAGAAAATACCACTGACAACTACTAATTCCACAATGTAGTGTAGTAGTTATTAGTAGACATATTTTTAATGCGTACACCTGATGGTAAATGATACGCGTGTTTATAACAACGAGAGACTGAAAATATACACAGCACGACATTATATACGCTTTCATATATAAAGTATTTAGTATCATTACTACAGTAATATGACTAGCTATAACGCCGTTTACTAAACACAGTAATATTTGTCGGCTGCAATAGGAGCTGCAGTGTTACTTAGACCGTCTAGATCCCTACTTGTCTCTAGTAAATATTATATACTAACACTTGTTTTCAATTTCAAATGATTTTCATAACTTTATTACGCTCGTCACTTTGAGACGTAAAGTGTTGAATGTCGTTATCCCAGTAATTTCACTAGCATACAGCACCCTTCAAATTGGAACACAGTAACATATAAACATATTAAGAAGCGATATCCTCAATGAGTGGGAGTCCAATCCCACTACGGCCCTGGCCAGCACTCCGGCTATAAAACCGCGATATAAATACACGTCGCTGCCGGAGCATTAATTAAGATCGTAGGGAATTCTTAACGGGATCAGCTGGATATTTTCGTTGGCCGACATTTTTTTTTTCTAAAGAAATTTCTAAAATATTTCTGATGATAGGTAAACGTATACGCAAACGTTGAGAGATCTTTAAAAAGAAAACTTCAGAAGCATTCTAATTGCCGCTAAAAAATACGCAATTTAATAAGAGTAATTGCAAATTGAGTTCACATCAAAGTTTTTTTTAATATGAAACTGAGTTTTTTTTATTCTACTAGATAAGAAGATGAATAATACGTTCACCTGATGGTAAGTGATACGCTTGCCCATAACAACACGGCGCCGGTTAAGATGGTATACACCACATTGCGCTCGTCACCTTAATGTGTAAGTTATTCTCATTACCCCAGTAATTTCATTAGTTATAATAACACCCTTCAGACCAGAATACAGTAATTTTTGCACATTACTATTTGGTGGTAGAAAAAGTAGCTGCTGTGGTATCTAATTAGACAGTCTTCGGCAAATGAGACCTTCCACCACTGAATGGTAAATTTAAACTCAGATATATTTAACTTTTCATTTTAATTTACTAGTGTTTATAATTTAGGGTATTGTCATACTGACCCACGTGATATTCGGCATATTAGTGTAATATTGTATAATAACGAATATGTATATATGTTACGTATAAATAAGAAATACTGAGCAGGTATTATAGTGGTACTACGAGCTTAAAATACTAGATGTAATTAGTATTAATGCTGCACAAGTAATGATGCATCTCGTCTCCCAGCGATAAATCAAACTGTTACAAGGAAGTGAGCGGGACAGCTCTGATGTTATAATTGAAATCACCGACGGTTATAACACCAATATTCATTGTATAGATTATAATAATAATAATAATATAAAAAAAATACAAATATTCCCCTCGGCCTGTATTAGAGAATAAATTTTACAAAATGTACTTTGATAGGGCAATATTAACTGATTGAACGACTCATTGCAATAGGCCTGACATAACTGTGGTAGACAAGATTAATGCAACAGCCTTTTTGATAGACATAGCAATTCCAAATACAC
>DWLS01006996.1:0-11120 GCA_018246255.1 Pachliopta kotzebuea | reverse complement strand
AGACTCGACTTAGACTTAATAACAAACAGACTCGACTTAGACTTAATAACAAACAGACTCGACTTAGACTTAATAACAAACAGACTCGACTTAGACTTAATAACTATGTATTCATGAAATTAACTAAACTTTTAATACAGCAATGACGGTAACTTACCGCCTCGAGACACAAGTTGTTAAATCTCGTTACCCCAGTAATTTAACTATCTACAACCCCCTTCGAACCGAAACACAGTGGCGTTATGACCTTCCACAAGTCCACTCCATCATAGCGCCAGTGTGAGGCGGCTCTAATCTTTCCATATAACTGTTGATAATTTATAGCTTTAAAAGCTTAACTCCTTTAGTACCGGGCTCGAATCCCGCGCCGATGTATTGTTCATTATACAGTTAATATGACACTTAATATCACGTGCTTTAATAAATTACTATTACAGTAGTCCCAAGTCCAGCAGTGGACATCTGCTGATGGTGCATCATAACCAAATGAAACGAGTAGTATTAAAATAATATATATTTATTTACATCAACATAATGTTATATTATATCGCTCTGTTATACCTCTGGACTTTATCAGCTTGGTCACAAACCTTTTTAAATTGTTCTATATAAATTTGTAACATTCTGTATGTGTATGTATATATGTACATAGACGCGTATCAGTAGGGGATATCAAAACTTTTTCAAATGGTTTAAAAAAGTTTTGATATATATTTTTGTAACATTCTGTATAACTATGTATATATACATAGTCTAAATTTGTGACACCTATATATATATATATACATAGTCGTACTTCAGTAGGCGTGTCAAAACTTACTGCACAACAGTAAGTGTATATAGTAACCTAAATTTACCACCAGTAAATGAGATTTCATTAGCTACAGCGCACTTCATACTAGAACACAGTAAGGTTTGTATATTAAGAATATAATGAAAGTCAAGATGGTACCATGGACGGTCTCCGATGACAGTTTTAAGGCTTCAAGTTCAGATCCCAGCTGGGGACAACCTCAACTGTATTTCTGGAAGTATACCCTTGGTCTTGGATCCACAGGTCCTGGCTCCGGTGTAAGTCACCAGGACTAACTGTACCGATTGATAACTATCATGTTCCTTCAAACTACATCCATAGTATAACTGCTCGTTTCCTGATACTGTTCCATCATCACATTACCTGATGATGGATCTCGAGATCTTGAGTACCCGAGCTTCACCGTCAATACCATATGAGATTTAAGTCTGTATACCATCACCGATCATATCACTCTGTTCACCAGCTCGCTCCTATCCTTCTTCTCCTTATCGTGCCTCTTCGAGTGCTGCACCAGCTTGCTCCTGGTGAGGAACCTCTTGCTGCAGACGTAGCACTTGTGAGGTTTGTCACCTATGTGGGTCTTGAAGTGCATCACCAGGTTGTTCTTCTGCGTGAACCTCTTGGAGCAGATCTCGCACTGGTGGGGCTTGATGCCCTTGTGGATCCTCTCGTGCCGATCCAGGTCCGCCTTCCTGTAGAAGGCCGAGCCGCACTCCTCGCAGCGGAAGTCCTTGATGCCCTTGTGGGACAGGGTGTGGATGCTGAGGTGCCCCGGCTGGGTGTAGGTCTTGCCGCATGTGGTGCACATGTACGGTCTCTCACCGCTGTGGGTTCTGAGGTGCTTCTTCAGCTCGTATCCGGTCTGGAAGGACTTTTGGCACTGGTCGCACGGCAGGGGCTCCCGTCTCATACTCCGTTTGCGTCTCCTCCTGCAATGAGAATTCATCACATTGAAGGTCACCAGCTGCAGTTGAGGAGTTGAAGATGAGCTGGAGGTGGAGTTAATAAGTGAGCTCATTTCTTGAAGATATCAGTTGATATGGTGAAGGTGGAGTTCGGAACAGAGGTCACCTTCTAGAGACCGCAACATAATTGATAGCAAGTCCTACGATGCTGAAGACCTTTAAAGTACTACAGCATCATATCCTTAGCAGAATAAAGGTCTCCAAGTCTTCATCCAGTGGATTTAGACCTTCACCAGATCCAGCACTATGTAATAAAGTATATTACCTCGGACTAAAATAAGGTTGTGTTAAAATTTAATCGGTTTTGGATGTTCTTGACATAGAGTCACTGAAATCGGAGACAGGATCTGGTTTCCGTAGAAAATTGGAAAGAAAAATTTATTCGTACAAAAACTATAAATTACTTTTTAATCTCCGGTTCCTTCACTTCCTCATCGTCGGAGAGTACAATAACTTCACATTTGATCACCACTTCCTCAACCGGAATTTTCTCCATGTTCTGAAACAAAATAACATTCATTACTGAGGTATATCAGTAATCAAACCAATATGCTATTGCAGCTTTAGACTTTGAGGTATTATTCAAGCTGACAAACGAAGTATAGTTCTGTATATACCATCTTAATCTTCATATTATTGATAGTATCACTTACCATCCGGTGAACACTTTTCTCATCTTGTATCCTTATTTATTAAAATAAGAAGTATTGTTATATTAACTTTCATATCAACAGCCCAAACACATCATTGTCACAGAAGCTGATTTACTATAAAAGGTATCTAGACAGACTGGATTGATGAAACTGGTTATTCATTTCAACATTCTTCAACACTGATATATTTAGAAACAGTTTGAATAAACAATTTCATTTAAAATTCATATCTATAGCTTTTCATAACTTAATAAGTATTGTCATAGTTTTTATTTAAATTGATATAAAACACTCACCAAACAAATTTTTCACTTTTATTTACAACTATCATTAAAACAATATAACATTTTCGAAACGTGTAAATACTTTAATGTTATAACCATATATTTATTATTAAATGAAAATTAAACTCTATTGATAAAATTAAATTCTTTGTTTTTGTCTGCAATAGCGTTACATTCGACCGATGACAGATGACAAATAAGAGTTTTTAGGAAACAAAGATTTTGTTGCCATACAGCCTAATCTCAATATGAAAAAAAATTATAGTAAATAATATGTTAAATAATACAGTAACGGCACATTTTATTTAACATATTAACTCTTAATAAAAAAAAGCAATAAAAATATTTACTTGTCTCCTCAAACAAAAGAAATTTACAAAGAACAGAGTTGTAGCTATTTATATATTTCACAATATGTTTTTGGATAGCTGGTGCCTGTGATAGGTAACAAACCCATGTTACACGTCACCAGGTCTCCAACTCTCGCGCAGGTAATATTACTCTATAATAATAGGTAACAATTAAAGATATTTGTAGTGTATGTGTGATGCGAGTGTTGGTGGGTGTGTATGTGTATGTGTGGGTCTGTGGGTATGTGTGTTTGTACACGCTTGCGAAAACTAGATGTTAATAATAAAGTTACAAAACAATTGCCATATAAAAACAAATAACTATGTAATGATCACTAAAAGTTTTTCTGTCTCTTCGTATGGTTGAGTAAGAAGCCACTTTCGAACTGCGTTTTTTAAATTCTAATGATTTAGAAAATATATATAGACGTTGTGTAATTTTTTATAAAAATGTGGTCCCAGAAATACGAAAAACCTGTGAGAGAAAGATGATCTTAGAAAGTCAGTATGATCCACCGGGTTTCTTCAGGTCATACAGAGATCGTACTTCAACAGCGAATGTTGGTTGAGAGCAGATTGAAGGATAAATAGTTGTCGCGTTGTTAAAACTTTAGCTTCATTGAACAGTTTATCTGTGGGGTAGAGGCGAGGCTTGAAATAGCATACCTTAAGCAAAGCTCTTTGTGCACGTTCTACTTGTATAAGATGAATTTTTGTGCAACCACCCCAAGCAGTAATACAATAATTAAGTACCGATTGGCAAAGTGCAAAATAGACCACACGCATAACTTCTTCACGAGCTGAATGCCTTAATTGTTTAAAAATATATATTAGTTTATGTACTCTTTTTGATAAATGGTCAATGTATTCCTTAAAGTTAAGATTAGGATAATACAACCATTTGATTAATTTAAAAGTCGAATGTAAAACGTAAAAATAAATAAAATAAAAGAGTAATTAAAATTATACAGAAGCATTGTTATGATTAGGAATATTTACTTACAATAATAATAATACCAACAATAATAAAAATACAATAATAATACCAACAAAATTCATTTTATTTAAGCTTCTAACCATATCCCTCAAAATACGAAACTTCCTGTAGTTCTTTTTTCTTGTTAATAAATTATTTTTGTATTAGAAGTTATATGTGAAACGATTGTGATAATCAAAAATAACTAAAAACTTTAATCTATTTGTCATAGATATAAATATCGCTTCTTTTCTGTGTTTAAAGTAGAAATAGGGAAAAACTGTTAAGATACAATTTGATGGTTGTAATCCGGCGCAAAAAAAGAGTGAATAGGCGTTTGTTAGGTTAATGTGCTTTAACACCATAGACCACTTAATATCAGATGGAATCGTGGTCAATCATTAATCTATAACTATGTAAAAAAGGCGCATATGAAAAACCCTTCCATGCACCAAACTTCCAAATAAGTGATCTAAGAATTGAACCGAAGACTTTGTAAAAAGCAGTTTGTTTTTGTTAGATAATTAAATCAAATAGTTTGTATAATTATAAAAAAAAATAAAATTTTAAACTATTATAAGGAAAAAGATATTTTTGCAATATTATAATAATAAAATAAGTTATGTATTATATAAATTATTAATCTACACATACCGAAAAATATAATTGTGCATGGCAAAATGCTGTTTTATTTAATATATTTTCCTTAATCATATTAAATATAATTTAAACCTATGTAATAAATAGAAAGAAATATATATATGTGCACAAATAATAGAATTCCCAGCAGAGAATATTGAGATAATAGTGTAAATATTCTAAGAGATATAATGGAGGAAGCCTGTAATATATTTATTATGTCCCACTTTCAAACTACTCCGTATCAATGGCAATGTTTACATTAAAAAGAAATTGCTAAAGCATCTTCACACACTCCGCCAGTATTGTTCATACAAACAGTACTAAGTGAAGTATAAAGTTCGGTACTAGATTTGTTTTTAATCTATTAACCGACGAAAAAATGTGTATTTACATATCACGGATTTAGATTTTATTATATGTTACCTGTTACCGTTTAGGTAGTTACCGCAGTAGTTATTTCTATTGCCGAATCACGGACAGTCATCTGGTTTTTTCTTTAATATTTCTTATATCGTTCTCTCTTCGTGTTGTGGGTAAGGGTCCTTTCTCTTGGTCAATTTTGAATTGACTATGATTTAGTCAAGTGTGTGTCTGTGTCTGTGTACGCGCCCTGGCCCAGCAGTAAGACCGTACAGATAAATATTACTATTTATCATGTACTTCCAGTACAACCGGCCAACCTGAAGTGAGGTCAATTCATCAAGTATCTTAATGGTGCATTCATTCAGCCAAATGTAAGAATCCTTTTAAAACTATTTTTGATTAAAATTTTAACTACAGTGCTAAATTTAAAATAACTGTTAATGTTTCTATTGTGACACCGGAACTCATTGCAATTTGGCAAGCATTAAAATATGCTGAATGAAACATATTCATTGAAGTGAAAGAGTTTCTTGTCATAAAAATATTTTATTTACCTACTTCCGGTTCGGGTCGACCAACCGGAAGTTGTCCAATATCTTTATAAATCCAATATATATATTCGCAAAATTGACAGAGAGAGGAATGGCGTTACACAGACACAGCGGTTTTTATTATGGTCTTTTCTATCTTCTCTTTTACTGTACTCTTCTTTTATGAGCAGGTGAGATTGACCTAGGCTCTCTTCCCTCACCCCCTCACTCTCCTCAACCCCTCTTATCCCCCTTACCCCCTCCTATTTTGTTTACACAGCGACACAACGTGATTTAGTATGCGGGCCGCGTGCGCGTGCGCGTTAACATTTTTATTGAAAAACTTTCGGGACTCCAGTTGAAAAGTTTCCACTTTCCAATGTATATATTATGTTGATTATATCATAAACACGGCCTTATACTGTTGAGTTATTAAAAACAAAAACCGCTACTTTCCCACTGTTGGGACTGTATCACATAAGAGTCAAGACTATACGTGTATTGAATGTTTAAATAATGACTGTAGTGGATTTAAAACCTACTAATATATTTCATTTCTTGGCGTGCGTCCGTGCGGAATGGGATGTCGCTATGCTAACATAATGACTGACATATACTATATATAATATATAACGTAGCAACGTCATAAATTGATTAATATTATATTACTTATAACATTATTAGTTGCGAATGCACTGGCAACTACTAGTATATAAATAAAGCGATAGTCTTTGTGGGATACAATTATAAGAGAGTCCTGCCCAGCAGTGGACTTGAATAGTTTTGGAATAAAGTACTAGGATCTAGAACAAGTAGTAAGATGTATAGGTAACAGAAATGTTACTGAGATTAATAATTATATATCATCTTCCTGAAGATAGTGTGAAAATATTACTGTGTTCCAATTCATTGAAGGTTGATAATTAAATTACTGCGGTAATGATATGTAGTTTTTTTTTTATGCTTGTTTGCCTGTGCTCTTAAGCTTAAGGCCAATGTGATGAGAGGTGGCCCAAATGTCCCCATACAGTTGAGTTCGGTCTACTGTCTGACGAAGATAGTACTATTATACCTTTATATTTAATTATGCCAATATTTATTACATCAGTGTATTACTGTTAGAAAAAACGGGAAGATGATATTTAATTTCAGTCACGCCCACTCCCACGGGGTGGGTAAACTTCGGAATATATAAAACTGAAGCGGATGTAGTCCGGTCCGTCACTGAGGCACCCGAGTGACGCGCGGCGGACATCTTGTGAACGCTGCTGTCAGATTTCCCGCTCAAAAACGTTCCGTTACACGGCAGCGAAATGTTCAAGATCACAGCGATATTATCTATACTGCTTATAGGTAAGATTTTTATTATTATAAATATACTTAATATATATATTAAGATATAGAAATGAGTTGATGAACATCACGGAGTCCCGACCCAGAGGGCGGCCAAAGATAAGATGTGGTCAAAAAAGATTTAAAGTCCTACAAGGTTACGGAAGAGAACCGTTCGATAGAGCGAAGTGGAAGAGAAAGACCAGAAAAGCAGACCCAACCATCAGATGGGAATAATAAATGCCACGGAGAGAGAGAGAGAGAGAGAAATGAGTTGCTGTAGATCTCTCGGCGAGTAGCTGAAAATCTGAATGTGAAAATCTTGGGAGAGGCTCATGTTTAGCAGTGGGAGTTTGTGATGATGATGATGGTGAAGTGATTGCGTTTCACTACGGCAGACCACATCACTACTTATCGCCAGATTTTTTTAGAATAGGTAAAGGTATGACAATGACTTACTGTAGAGCTCTGTATCGGGCTAAGTGTCGTTCTTTGGGAGAGGTTCATGTCTAGCTGTGGACTGAAATCTGATGATGAGCTCTGGTGTATGTAGTTTCTAGTACTCTTGAGATGGCTCTCCAATCTCCAGTGGTCATACTACAGAACGTGAGGATCTGGAGAGCATGAGGTCTGCTTTCATCACTCGACTGGACCTTGTGTCCTCCTGAATGATAAATCAGCTACGGAAAGATCAGGATTGATAGATGACGAAAGTCATTGCTGAAGGTTGGGAACGTCTGATAATGATGAAGACTGTCATCCAAGTTTCTTTTGGTTTCTGATGATGATCACGTCGCAGGCAACCTGCTGGTGGCGGGCCTGTCCTGCGACTCCTGCGGCAGTGAGTGCGCGGCGGCGTGCGGCACCAGGCACTTCCGCTCCTGCTGCTTCAACTACCTGAGGAGGAAACGGGACCCCGACACCTTCAAGGTATTGTAATCATCATTATCATCATTCATCATAGAGAAATCAAAATAATGTAAACAAGGACCATTACCAAAATCACGAAATCGGAATGGTAAAAAAATTACGTGTGAAAGCCCTATATGTATAAATTAATAGTAAGATATATATATATGAATATGTATTTCTATTAATTTATACATATAGAGCATCCTACGACTATGCCACATAGTAGGAAAATACTTTAAATATTGTTGATAGGAAATTTCGCTGAAAGGGAACTACGAAATAATTAAAAAAAATGTGTGTCTGGAAACGAACCTTAGAAATTCAATAAAAAAATACATATGTATTAAGATATCAGTCGAAAGGATCAATCGAAAGGGATATTTTTACTGAATAACATATAAAAAATAAAAAGATGACTACCTGGTAGTTACTTATAGGCTAACTGTTAGCTAATAATTTACTTCCAGTTTCCAACGCATCGCGTCCAAGATATGAAGATTGGAAGGTACCACAAAGAATACCAGCCCGAGGTGATGGTGGAGGATGTACCTGAGTGGATGGGGAACCCACCAAGCGGGTTCAAATCTTACTACATAGACGATAAAGAGAGAGTTGACTTAACTTACGATCTGTAAGCTGATTATTACAGGCTGCAATACTGTACTCTGTTGTGATACCTATTACTTTTATTGTCACCACCCTGTTACTGGTAATCATCTGATAAAACCCCACTGCTAGATATAAGTTTCCTCCAAAGATCCTCACTCCAGCGCTGTACCCTTCACCAAATTGTCAGACCTTGGGGTAATTTCCAGTACTACTGTTACTGGTAATCACCAATTAATTACCAGAGACACGGGAAGCTTCAGATCTCATTACTGAAGTATTAATAATGACTTTAAGTGATGTATTTACTTGAAGTGTAGGAGTAGGCTATGTCGTTGTGTTGTATTAATTACTTGTAATTACTTAATTATTACTATGTGTTATTATTATATACATATATATATGTATTATAAATTACAAATATTTTTGAATTAAAATCTAAGGTTCCGTTTATAATTAACAGCCTTTTATTGATAAAGGCAAAGGTAATTGTACCATGCGGCATAGTTTATTAGAATTTTGTATCTGTGCGGCTGGACAGATTCAAATTTCTTACTACTCTACTTCTTACTACATTAATTAATTAATATTTACTATTGTAAATTATATTATTACTGCAAAAAGTATAATTTTAAGAATATATTATTGGATTGTTAATAAAATTAACTACATAAAACTTTCTTTCATCTCATCCTTAACCTTTTCATATTATTATAGAAGTATGTTTACTTAATTATTAGTTAAGTCTCGTTACACCAGTATTATTTATTAAGTTAAACCCTTTAACACTAGAGCACAGTAATATTAAATAGTTTCGCTTTAGTTTTCATCATAGGCTTCTCACAATAGTAGTAGAGTTACTATTATTAATAATATCAATCTTAAAAGTAATCTCTTCATCATTATACATCACTTTCTGTGATGTTTTAATATCAAAATGCTATTACTGGTAATAATTATCCGTTTTTATTACCACAGTAATTATCATTATCTATTTAACTTATTCACAGTTTATACACCAACGAACTATTTAAATATATGTTGAAACCTTTTTAGTTTTATATTTTTTAAACAGCCGATTGTCAATAAGATGAAAAACCTAATCTGAAAATTACTGTTTATTATTACACTTATAATAATAATAGTATTTTTTATTTAATGTTTACACAGATTAAATATTTCAGTAAACAATACCTAAGTGTAAAAAGCGGATACTGCTTAAGTTGGCAATACTTTAGATAGGTGGCAGCACTGTTTCATCGTCAGTCTTTTATTGACCGTCGACGAGAGCGGAGTTCTTGAAGAATTTGAGTATTAAACTATTATTTTTAGTTACTGTGTGATATTATATTTAAATATTATGTTATATATAACCCCTAAGAAAAAGAAGTATCTCTCACTTTCTTGTAATTATACTCAAATTAATCCAATCTAATAAAACCGTTAAAACTTCTTTCGATTACGTAATTTTCTTTCATAAACTATACTCTATTTATTAATTTTCTTGTTACTCTGCTATTTATTTCATTATTTATTTATTTATGTAACTCTCCTCTTCTACTATATTGCCAGAATATGATCGCTGATAACACTAAGGCCGTTGGCCACAATTAGATTATTAATCTAGTTAAGTTACTTTACCATAATGTGAGTAAGAGTCTATCTATTTCCTTCATTCATCGACTTGGATCCGGAGACTGATTCCTATGTAATGACGCCTTCGACGCCTTAACACATTCACTGCCTCCCACTCGGATCCGAGCGAGCGGTTCGTTCATCTTCTATCAGTCAGTAAGCCGCCGGTGTTTAAAGCGATTGTACGTTGTTTTAAACGAACACTCTCACATTATAGTTAACTTACTAAAATAATAGTAATAATCATGTACATTCATCTATATTTTTAAATATTCCTATAAACTTAATCAAAATTTGCCTTAAAAAAAATTGGTTCCCACGTATTGCTTTCCATTATTTCGAAGGCAGTGAAAGGGTTAAATTCATCAGATCTATCTAAAACTCATCAATTGTTTACGTAAATACTAAAAGTAAGAATAAGCTATCGGCGCTCTTATATTCGTCTCCACAAAGTTAATGGAACCTTCACGGGACATGATTTCAAATTTTTAAAAATTCAAAATTCTACAAACTGTCTTATTATTGTCAGTCCACAAATTTAAAAATAAAGTTAAATGTATTTTTACTTAGAAAAGCGAGTATAGTGTATAGTGTTGATGAACATTTAAGTAATATATTTTGTGAGGGATGCTGGGATTCCGAAGGGAAAATGCCTAGAAACAATAATCAATATTTTATTGTAATGAAAACTTGTACTGAACTTGTAATGAACTAGTGAGGGTTTTAAGCATTTTCGTAGACCTGTCTTTTGTTCCGTCCTGCACAGTTCAGGTCAACATTATTGTCCAAGGAATGTTCATTGCTGGACACGGGCCTTTGTCAATGACTCTCGAAACACTCAACTCAACTCAAAACTCAAACTCAACTCAAACTCAAACTCTCGAACCGTTTCGTGAGATACCCGACGCTAGATGAGTGGTGTCGGCACGGTGTGTCGTGCGGCGTTCCACAAGGATCGGTCCTCGGGCCGCTACTTTGGAACATCGGTTACGACTCGGTGCTGCGCGGGGCCAACCTCCGGGGGATCGACGTGACTTGCTACGCGGACGACACCC
>DWLS01006995.1:0-11123 GCA_018246255.1 Pachliopta kotzebuea | reverse complement strand
ATACAAGATAGTTGTTAATGAAACTGTTTTACCTTGACTTTTTGTATATTACTGATTTATACACGGAATCGATGTTACCACGTCGTGATTCTTAACCTACAAGCAATTACTGCTTCATCGTATACACAAAAATACCATAAATCTTCCATTTATCTCCCATTCGCGTGTGTCCGGTCTCTTCCGCTCCGCTTAGTTGGGAAACCCGCTGTTGGTGTAACCACACAACGCCCGTCGGTTCGCATTAGACGCACGGGCGCGTAGAGCGGGCGAATCGTTCTATACTAGCATTACCCGTGGTTATACTCACGTATAATTTATATAACATGCAGTGTATATATCCATAGCTCTGATATAAGGTATATTGAATACCTATACTAATAGGTATGTGTAAATTTGTTACCTTGGGCCTTTCTTTGGGTCTATACGCCTTACCTTTGGCCGTGATAAGGTTCTTCCGGTTCCGTAGTGCCTCCACAAGCCTGTAGTAACAGGCTTCTGTAACTAGTTACCATCAGGTAGGTCGTACTATTGTTTACCACTTTATTGATAAAATAAACCTTGAGAAATTATTAGTAAGCATCTCTTTAAAGTTTTATTTATACATAAAATAATAAGTGATTTTATTCCCTTCAGTAGGTTCATCTGTCTGAAGGCCACGGCTGTGTTACTATTTACTCCCGATGGTATTCCAAATAGTAACTTAGCAGGGTAACGACACCTCACGTCTCAAAGCGATGTGCGCACATACGAGCACCACAATTCAGTGTATCTTATCCTAACTAGAGTCATGCAAAGTCGTAATAGCCTAGTGGTTTGAACGGCTCCCTTCCACTCCGAAGGTACCGAGGTTCGAATCCGGCATGCACCAATGAATTTTTAATGTTATGTGCAGTTAGTATAACACCAACTAATATCACGTGCTTTAAGCTATGTATCAATTCTTGATTCTGTTAACATTTAAAACAAAACTTTAACTATGCTATTATACTTAGGCAAATCACACACTATCAAGTGAAAAAAACAAGATTTTAATACTCTTAATTGTGTTTGCTAGCTGTGTTTATGGTTTCAGTTTTATACAATTTTTTGTGAAGTTTAGTCTGTATGATCGTTACACTATAAACACTGCGGAGTGTTCGAATCGAAAATATATTAAACAATTCAGATGTCTAGACGGTAAAATATATTCTAGTATTTGTAATACAATAACTGATCGCTAAAGTAGACGAAATCCCTGAGTCTACGTTTCGCAGACGTTATTGAGAATTAATTCATTACATTGTAGTGTAAATCTGATGTATTACCATCAATGGGATATATGAATGTATAAATAAGTGTATGTATGTACCACATTATGATTATTATAATTTTTTTCCGCTTTAAACCCAATTTTCGCACTTCACCTTCCACAGCATCCCTCACCTTCTAGAGAATGCCCGTAGGCATTAAGTCCTCCTATTGGACTCTAATTTTAGGTGTTTCAAAAAAGTTTTAAAAAAAAAATGTCTATATTTTAACTTCAATAAATTCTAAGTGACGAACCTAGAGGTCGAGTTGCATGCTAAAATTAGAATTACTCTAACATAAAAGCGGTTTACTTAAACTATTAAAACTATTAGGCTCCGATCCTTAGTTTCAACTTTCACTGAAAAAAAAACTTCATCAGGAACGGCAGCCAATGTGTTCTGAAATCATATTCTGAAGAACCGGAACTTAACTAACGTGGTGGGGTGATCCCCGGTCCCATCAGATACTTACAATAGACTTGTTCATATACTGTAATAAAACTTATGTATTCTTACAAATTTTTGTAAGCCTTGTGGAATCCTAGTTATTCGTTATATGCACTGATCTTGGTGTCTGTATCTCTCTCTTTTCCTAGGCACTGTTCCATTTGGTGCTGTGGTCAGTTATCCTAATCATTTTCTTCCACTTCTACTTAGCACGTAGTAACTGTATCTTCTAAGTCGTATTTCGTCATGGCTGAGGGTCGTAATCATCATGTGTAGTGAATAACATGATGACTTCCTTGTCAGTTATAATGGAGTAGCGTTGCCATTGCCATCTCCGTTCCACATACGCGTCAGACCAATGATGGTCATCACATAAATATGGATGTTTCCTCATGATGTTCTCCTTCCCCTTCAGAGCACGTGATGTTAGTTTATGTTATACTAACTGCACGTAAATTGAACAATTTATTAGTGCAGTCCGGATCCAAAACCGGTACCTTCGGAGTGGCAGACCGACGTTCAAACCACTAGGATATCACGGCTTCAATCTCTGTATAGTAGTATGAAATATTCTAATGATATAATATAAGTTTCTGGGAACTTAACTGGCTCATGCTTTTTACATTAACTGAATACAGTTATCCGATAGGCCTACTTAGTATTAACTTAACTCTCTACACATACAGCGAGAAGATTTTTCGACACCTTTTTATTTAATAATTTATTACAACAAAGTAATAAACATAAAACTAAGTGATGCCTTATACTTCTATACATAACATACCTTTTGTACGATTGTCGTTAAGGAATTTTTACTTTACGGATTTCATATCAGCCTCCTTTTTTCATTAGCTTTCCTTGTACCACAGTGGGAGGTTTCCCACGTGGAGTTAATTGTATGGTTTTTTGGATCCCACTAGATTTCTATAGTTATCTTGTAATTCTAAAATAATAGCAACATTGCATGTTCTTACAAACCCCTGCTTCTAGGCAACTTATTTTAATGTAGAATTCATGTAAAGTCTTATATCATCATAACATCAAATGTAGAACAGTATGAACACATGATGTTACCTTTGATTTTTATTTTGCAATTCTTATAAGTTGTTAGCACTGTCAAATATTTCAATAATCGATAGTAACAGTTAATTTTGGGTTACAATATTAACTATTTATCTCTCGCCTATGAGATTGTTATAGAGCAAACTATAACAGGTTTATTTTACACTCTCTCTTTTCCTAACCACAGTTCCAGAGGCGAACTAAGGTCTAGGCAGATCTGTCGCTCGAAATTAAGAGGGATATTAGCGCAGGTAGCTTCGCCTCGCTGATGAGTGAAGACTATAGTGGTCGAAATCTGTTAATCTACTATAAGAAGGTAATAACAGTGTAAAATAAAATATGGGAGAAAGAATAACGAGAAAGTGAGTTACAGAAGGAAATAGGATGAAAGAAAAATTTTATTAAAATAAAATGATGTTAACGAGCCTTGGTTTACACTGACCAAGGGATGGAGAATTCAAAAAAAAGTCTAAGCAACCTAGACAGATTCGTTGGGCCCGTAATCTAAGCCCGAAAATTTGGTTTTTAATTTTTATAAAAATAAGCACGAAATTACAATGCTACCTAGGGTCCGCTTTAGCATTAGTCCGCCCCTGCACTATTCCATATAGTAGTTGCATCAGATTTCCTAACCGTTTTCCTCTACTTAGCTCCGTTCACAATATCGTTATCAGGTTTATTTTAAAACATGGGTAAGCAAAGTAATTAGTGTTTAAATTTTCCTTTTCCAAATAGTTTTGTCGGCGCAGGCGCCGATGGTGGGGCTAGAGCGTTATAATCGCGGGACCCAATCCCCGGCAGAGTTCCGCCGCCGCGTTCGGCTACCAGTGTTATGGATAACGCGGCAGGTTACCGTTCGCATTATGTTCGTATGTAAATTTCGATATAATCGAATAAAGATCGCCCCTGGCCCGCCACATTGAATAATTCATCCGGCAAATTGTAATATTATACGGATTACTTTGAAATTTGTCGCTGTGGACGCGCGCGCGCATTCATTACGCAGCGCCGCAGTTTTCATGTGAATTTATATTCCTCTGCGGCTATTAGGCTACCAATAGTTTTCCTCAAGCCTCCCTCTCGCTGTATACTTTAGCCTACTACGGGAGATTTGCTGCGAAGGTGTTGCGCCTGCGCCGTCAGCATTACTTCAACTGGTTACGCGGGGTGCCACATTTTATTCCCTTACATAGCAGTAAGGCCGCGTTATAGACTTGTGTAAGTAATGTGATGATGTGAAAATTTATTCAGTCTGCACATTTACAGATATTTTATTATAGGTTCTACATAGTGCTGGTGAGGTTTATTGCCATGATTGTATTTTCCTTAGAAATGGAGCTTAAAAACTTCGTAATTCATAGAAGAATACAAAAAGTAAATAATTAAACAACGATTTAGTAAAAGACATAAATTGTATTCTACTTTTAGCCACTGTAGTGTTTTTAACTGTTATAAGAAAATTTTAAATTAAAAAAATAAATAAACTCTCTTCTAGGTCGTATTCTTTATTAGTGAAGGTTGTGTCCACACTGTAACGGCATTGTTGTAATCTTAACTATCCTCTTCCACCATCATTATCATAAGCCGATAGACGTCCACTACTCAATATAAGTTTCCCCCAAAATTGGAGGTATTTGGTCCATCTCCCACCATTATAGCCCATTGCATGTTGGTGAGGAACCAGAGCCTCGTTTGTTGATTAACAGGGTACACCGCCAGCATGTGAGTTGTTGTGTAAGGACCTCTTATACAGTCCTGTACTTTGTTTTTCTCTGTTCTGACGGCCTATGTAAGAGGATGTCCCGTGAGCTCCTTTATTTGGTTAGACCAGTGACTGGGTGATATACCGTCTATTTCCTTTCTACCTTCTCTAATACCATACTTTTACCTAACTTAAGTATACTTGAAGATCCAGTGAGAGAATTGCTAAAGAATTTTTTTAAAATTTAAATATAGCTGAAATATTTTTTTATTGTTCCCTTTCATGTTTTGGGAAAGGATCTTTTACTTTTATTATTTTTTTTATGTTTATCATTTTAATTATATGACTTCATTCATCATTACATACCTTGTTCACGCTTGAAAAAGGAAGACTATTTTCTTGTTTATCTTATTCTATTTCCGTCTCTTTTTTTTTACATTTATTTTGTTATATTTCTTTCTCTTAATCATTACGTTACTATTAGGTTTTGCTAGGGTTAATTACTTCTATTATTACTCTTTTACAATATTTTAACAGTTTTTGACGGCTATGGTCTACAGTCATCAGGGAGGCGATTCTAACTTCCTTCTCTTGTCCCAGCTCTAGATCTGTGCTCTGTGCCTGATATATGCACTGATTATCAGGTGCCGTACGGTTTCGTCCTCGCTCGGGTTATATGTGCACGAGGGACTATTTTTTTGTTCTCCTTGGTTTAGTTGGGCAAAGGATTGACTATCGCTTGAGAACTGCATAATTCAGTCTTAGGTTATACCAGCACAGCGTTAGAGAGGCCGCGGCTGTGTTCCGAACGGAGATTCCATGACTTCTCTCAACGCTTGGACGACCATCGAGGAGGTTTTAGTGGTTAAGAATCTCCACATAACCTAGACTTCCCTCCAGAAGGCAATCTTTTCGAAGATTACTCCAAAAAACAAAAAAAAGATTGACTATCGTGCTTTGTTTTTCAATTTTATTTATTTCCTTCATTTCTGATAGAAGATATGAAGGATAATCAACGACTAGGTGTGTTTAAACGGAATGGTTCCAGTTGTGTTAAATCGGCCATCAAATGTGGTCTGCGAGGACGTTAAGCAGCAGGAGTTGCGTGGATGCGTCACGGCAGCACCGCACTGCTCCTGCACTAAGGCCTCTGCTTTATGTATCGAGTAATAAAATTTGCATGAAATAGTTACTGCACCCCACGCGGCTGCAGGTAGCCGCAGTTAACATTTACCGTTCAGTTAACTCGTAAATAGATGATGGTTTGAATATTTGTTTGTGAGGTGACAGACTTAACTAGTCTCCCAATCATACTATGAATATAATAAACTTCTGTCGTTAGTGCTTATTTAACCTAGAGGTTAAAGCAAGATGCGAATATTTGATTCAATGTAAACTAGGCTTAATAGTTGAAGGTACGGTTTACTAGGTTATGATAGTGGGTTTGAATACGCCATTCCTCTGCTGTTTAACCGACTTTAACTTAAGTAAAATTTAATTACAAATACTTTACGTTTGCTTATAATCTTGAGATTTTATGTGCTGTATCACATTTATTAGCTTAACTAGCTTGTTAAAGAAATCATTATTTTGTATATATAAATTATTTAAAACTACCTTAAACGTACATTCACATCGTTATCTTCTTTTTCTTATTCCACGGAGTTATGAGACGAGGAAATAGATGAAATCACCTGGTGATGAATGATACTCCCAACCATAACAATGATTCGGTAGTTAAGATCATGTACACTGCTTCACCAGTGCTCGTCACTATGTTTCTATATATTAAGTATCGTTAACCCAGTAATCTGCTCTTGGCTAATTACAGCAACTGGGTGCGTAAAGCTGAATATCGGGCTACGTGGTATTCCTTAGGAAAGGCCTATGTTCAGCAATGGAATGCTGAAGGCTATTGAAGATGATGATCCCAGTAATATCACTAAGTAGAGCGCTCTTCGATCAGGTTACACAGTAATGTTCGCACAGTACTGTTTAACTGTAGAAATAGGAGCTGCAGTAGTACCTACCTAGGCGGTCTCTGGTAATGGGGACCTGCCACCAGTACAGAATACGTTTTTTTTTGTTATTTGACCATGCGGTGAGACGATCAAGGCGTTCACCTGATGGTGAGTGATATGCTGGCTCACAACAATGTAGTTCTAATTAAGATGATAAATACAGCACCACATTGCGCTCGTCGCCTGAAGACGTAAGGTTTTAAGTCTCATTAACCCAGTAATTTCACTAGCATACAGTACTCTTCAGTAAACACAGTAATGTTTGCACATAGAAATAGGAGCTGAGGACAGAATTCTATTAGCACTATAACTGAAAAAAAAAAAAATGATAAAATTGATATATTTTTTTAAAGCAATCGTTCACCTACTGGTTTAAATTCCATTTCCCATACATTCCCGGCCCAGGCAATAGTTTACTCGACCGCTGATACGAATGCAGATGGACCGATAACCGTGAAACGGTAATAAAATTTGTGAATAGCGGCGCGTTAAGATAAAACAGCCAGGACCGTGCCGACGTTACCATCGCGTCGCAGAGATAACTGAACACCTTATGTGGCCAGTTGGGACCCGGCACCGGCTTGGACAAATCGCGCTTAGTGAACTTAGTACACGAGCATACACATACGTATAAATAAACTATATTTGCAGCTTAACATCGAGCTTAAGAGTTCGGCTATAGTATATTATTAAGTTACAGCTTTATTTTATAAATTTTTTATTATTTTATGATTTTAGTATTGTTCCCTTTTGTATTATGAATAAGGGTCAATTTGTTTACTTTACTTTCTTTCTCTGTCTCTGTTCCCCTTCCCTACTGTTCTCATTTTCATACCTTTTCTTATCTTTTACTCCTTTATTCTTGTACATTAGTATTATTCGTCTACCATGCATCTCCTCTCAGACCAAATTTGCCGCATTTCTATACTATCACATACATCTTTATCCTTCATAATACTATTTATCTTGAAGTCGTGATATCCTAGTGGTTTGAATGCCGGCCTTCCACTCCGAGGGTACCAGGTTCGGACCCGGCCAGCACCAATCAGTTTTTCAATGTTACGTGCAGTTTGTATAACACCACCTAATATCACGTGCTTTAAGACATGTATCAAATCGCATGGCTGTAAACATTTAAAAAATACTATTTATCTTCTTCTACTCTTCTTCTTATTTACACTTTTATTTTTCTTAATAACATCTTTTACTACCCGCCTACAGTATTAAATAAATAAACTCTACTGTCTTCACTCATCAGAGAAGGATGCTACGAGCGACGATTCTTCTCCCCATTTTCAATTCAATCTGCTCTCTCTCTCCCGTTTAAGGGTATTACATAGTGTAGCAAAGAAAACAGTTAAAGCACAGCGGAGAAGAACAAGCTATGATGTCCTATGAACACTAATGAAATATGTTAATACTAACTTTATCGTTAAACAACTTCCTAGTTATATACTCTTTCTAGTAAAATAATACATCTAACTAATGATTTGGTTTCTTGTATTAGTGTAAGGAATAAATTTACAAAACCAGATATCATCATCTGCTTATAAACTTTCAATACTGGATATAGGCCTCTACCAATAGTAGGAGTATTTGTGCTGTCTCCTACAACTCTGACCTAATGCAGCTTGGTGAGGAACCAGTTGATTAGCAGGTTGCAACAAGAGCAAATAATGATTAGGCTCCCGTGAGCCGTTGTTTTGGTCCCTTAACACAACTGAATGAAAACCAGTGATAGCGCCAAAAATATTTAAATGTATATATTGTGATTTTATATCTAATTATGACTATTTAAATAAGTAATATTGAAGCTACTAAGTAAACGCTGTAAGAGGAGACGCAGGTTTGAAGCCCACGATGCTTGAACTTTCGGTAAAGGAAAATACCATAAGGTCAGTAGGTAATGTTCAAAGACTTGAGAATTATAGCTGGATATGACATCAGCAAACCTTGACCAGTGGAAGTCGTTCTAGCCTAGTAATTTGAACGCCGGCCTTCCACTCCGACAGTGCCGGGTTCGAATCCGGCTTGCACTAATGAATTTTTCCATTCATGTGCAATTAGTATAACACCAACTAATATCACGTGCTTTAAGACATGTATGAAATCGCGTTGCTGTAAGCCTTAAAAAAACCTTAACTAGCGTGCCAGATAAATGTTCTTTATTCTCTGTTAAAGATAGCTCAAAGTTCCAGAGACTATTTTAAAATTCAACTGTGGTTAGGAAATAAGGTTCTAGATTCTAAATGTCAATAGTATTATAGAAAATCCTAAAATATTTCCATAAAAATTGATCTAGATTTTTTTATGTTCCGATTGTGTTTAGTTTAATTTTCCGAACCGCCTCCGGTTGCGTTGTGTTTGTTAAGCAATAAATATTGATCCGGGTGGCAGGAACGCCCCGTGTTATTGAATAGCGTACAAATAACCGTCATAATGAGGAGGCACAAAGGGGCGTGGAGGGCCCGACCTCACACCAGAGGAAAAAACTCAGAATGGACTTAGTAAAGTGGGTATATCATAAATATTGATTATAACGTATCAATATTTCTGTACCGTTGTATTTTTCTCATTCAATGTCGATTTTATGAATTTCTTATTTATTGTGATGTCTCACGGAATTTGATGGTATTTTTTTAAATACTGCTTAGGTAACAAACAAGCAAACGGCGTGCCTAATGGTAAGCAGTTATTGTACCATGTAGACGCCTGCAGCACTGGAGGCAACACTGGCGCGTTGAATACCCCAAAAAATCTGGTGATGCTGAAAGAAGTACTTCTTTTAATATACTAATAGTTTTTTTTAATTTTATGTTTTTAAATGATCATTCTTCTTATTCTAAATTGTATTTCCTTATGACTGCGGGTCGTGGTCATCATGTGCAGTGAACCACAGTGGAGTGGTCCTGCCTTCTCCATTTCACATGGTATGTCCGACGTCGGATGGACATCACATAGATATGTAGGTTTCCTCGCAATGTTCTCCTTCGTCGTCAGAGCACGTGATATAAGTTAGTGTTATTCTAACTGCGCCTGAATTGAAAAATTTATTGGCGCAGGCCGGGTCGAACTAGGCACCTTCGGAGTGAAAGACCGGCGTTCAAATCACTAGGCTATCACAACTTTTAAATGTTCATGTGCAGCTGTTAAAATGCCTAGTTTACTATAAATGCCTATTCTTAGAGAAAGTCATACAAATTCAGGAACAATGTCACGGGAAAGATTTTCCAATTCTTTATTGTTAGTACTATATCTTATATATCACTGAAAATACTATAAATGCTGAAAAGCCTTAACAATTAAAAATTATGCTTTCTTAGCTTATAGCTTAACATAAATAACATATTTATTGCATACAATGTTTTTTTTCCTCAAATGTCATAACATCTCTTGTAACATATTTTTTGTATGTACTTCACGGAAAGCTTTTGAACTTGATAAAACAAATGTTGAACTTTTTAAATTAAAATTGTAAAAGTTTGAGTAGATTTTTTCACTTCCAAAATTGCCTTCTCTTCTAGGGTCAATTTATAGACGGTCTTTTTGTAGGTAATTGGCCATTAACCACCAAGTATAGGCGGCAGGTGATACAGTGACTATATATAGACTCTCTACCAAGATTTATACTCCGGCCATTGAAGCGATTACTTCAGCTCCGAGTTACTCGGTGTGTTTCCATACTAAAAACGTTTCTGTGTTACCCTTACATGGTGTTATAACCTGATTAATATGCTGGGCTCCAAGCTGGTATCGCCAATGTAGGTTATAAGTAGTTGGAACTACAGACGATTGAGTTATTATTATTGTCAAAGCTATTATACCTACTATGCTTATAAATTCTTACTTTTCCTCATTTTGGAAGGTTTTAACACTTAGATGATGCTCTTCAGTATCTAATTTAAAGCTAGGTAGCATCTAGGCTTTCTACCAGAGGACTTGTTAATGTCAATAAGGACTACATAAATATTCAAAATCCAAATCATAAACTTAACATATTTTCCCCACAATTCTTTCTTACTAACATGTGCTTTTTTAATTCGATGAGGCTACGACTGGAGCAAAGTTTTCTCTTGATGGTAAGTGATACGCTTGCCCATAACAACGCACCGCTGGTTAAGATGTATTTTGTTATACCACTTAGATAGCAAACAAGTATACGCCCCGATGATAAGAAGTTACCGTAGCCTAAAGACAGCTGCAGAACGAGCGGCACCACTGGCGCTTTACCGACCCTGGTAGAACCTTATCAGACCTTGTTTGAAGGACTCTATTCTGTAGCTCCTTGGGAAAACCTACGCAGGGAGTTCATTTCATAGCTTGGTGGTTCTTATGATGATACTACGTATAATGGTTAGTCTCATTACCAGTAACTTCACTAGTGTGTTTACCTTCAAACCGGAATACAGTAATGTTTTCACAATACTATTTAAAAGGAGCTGCAGTGGTACCTACCTAGACGGTCTGCAGTAACAGGGACCTACTAGCAGTTATATGCTCTACTTAAGTCAAATTCTCTATCATTATATGTTTTTTTTTTTTTACTTATGTATAGGTTAATGCTTGACCACTATCCCACCTGGTGTTAAGTGAAGATGTGATCGA
>DWLS01006994.1:0-11123 GCA_018246255.1 Pachliopta kotzebuea | reverse complement strand
TTATTAGGCCGTCGTGCCAGACTTTGTCAAAAGCTTTCGAGATATCCAGGGAAACAGCTAATGATTCCCCGTTTCCCTCGAGAGCCTCAACTACTCTTTAAAAACTCAAAAAGGTCTCCGATCACAAGTTGTTTATAAACGATTTTTTATTATTGTTACCATGGTAACCTCTCCAACAGCTTCTTATCTAAAAATGATTTGAAATGCTTTATTTCGGGTTATTGGTATTTCGATAGGTTTCTAAAGCGTGGGGGACTATTTGTACGGACAATGTCAAGAGGCGAAATACATCTCGCTCTAACGCATCCCCATACATCCGTTACAAATGCTTTCCCTTTTATTTCTGAAGAATATATATCTATGAATAAATTACACACGCAACACTATAATGAAACCATATTAGAGAAGAAATTCATTTATATGTTAATATATCAACTGACCCTTACGTAACATATCAATGATTAACTTTGTTAAGTAACGATTTGATAAGTAACGATTAGCTTCTACTAGTTTGCAAGATATCAAAGCCTAAGATATGTGGATTAATTAAAACATTAAATCGATATTGTTTATTAATTAAATATTCTACTTCATACAAAATTACTTCTAATAAACATAGTCGTACTCGTTTATAATTATCTATTTATACATATGATCTAATGGTCGATATAATTAAAGCCTTTGGTATTTTCTTCCAGTCTTAGGAGTTAAACTAAAATCGAATGAAAACAGATTTGTAATGAAATATATACTTAACAACATATCAAATTAAATAAATAAAAACTATTACATAGATATATACATATATCACTGATGGTAGGTCCTTTTTGATGGAGACCGCCTAAGTAGGTACCTCCGCAGCTCCCACTACCGCCAAATAGTAATGTATAAACATTACTGTGTTCCGGTTTAAAGGGTGTTGTATTCTAGTGAAATTACTGAGGTAACGAAACTTAACTTACGTCTCAATGTGACGAGACAATGTAGTGCTGTGTATACCATCTTAACCACCGCCACGTTGTTACAGGCAAGCGTATCACTTACCATCAGGTGAACGCCTTGCCTGTCTCATAACTTTGTCGAATAAAAAAAAAATAGAAAAACCTTTCCAATGAACTTTGACTTTTAAACTAAACAAGTTTATTACTGTTCGTCTGATCAAAGCTAATCCTTTTATTTGATAGAACTAACATATATAGGAAGTAATTTGAATCACAAGGTTAGGTTGTATTACCTGTATTTACTAATTTATTTATGTATAGAATTTTATGTATATGTATATATTTGTATGTACCATATAATGATTATTATTTTAGCTTTAAATATAACTCACACTTCACCTACCACAACATCTCTCACCTCCTAGGTTGACTGATAGAGAATGCCTATAGGCAATTGAGTCCCGTCTACTGGAACCTAATTTTTGGTGAAGAAATAATTTTTTTAAACATATAAAAAATGTATAACCTAAGACCATTTCTTTGTAAGGGTTATGGTCACGCGATTTGATACATGGCTTAAAGCACGTGATAATAGTTGGTGCTTTACTAACTGCAAATAAACTAAAGCAATTGCCAATTGGAAACACAAAGCTATTATTTTAATATCGATATAAAATCTACGTAGTTATTCAAGTATAACGACTTCCATTGAGGAGTTTTAACTGGCGAGAGTTTACTTGGAAATTGCAAGGTCAGTAGCGATTCGGTGAAACGTCTGAAACGCTGAATATAAAGTATACTTACGGCACACTTTCCTAAAGAAAGAACTAACCCAAAAACAACTTAACCGACAAAACGAAGCTTTAGACCGGCGGCGAACCTTTTTGAGAAGTGAATCAAATTGATCATTATTTTCATAGATCTAACCAGTGGATCACTAAGTATTTGATTGAAAAAGGAATAATAATCATATACAATATATATTATGTATAAATATTACAATAATTAATAGCTGTATGTAATATATAGATTAATAACAAAGTTGTTTTTAAAGTATTTAAAGGGAAATTTATTGCAACGAATATCCTTGTTTAAGTTATACAAGTGGCTCATACAAAATTCTTAAACTTTGGTCACCCACAACTCGACAACCCGACCACATAATAACAAAATTCCAACGGCTCTGATCTTATCTAAACGAGATCTGTCTGTATGACAAATTTCAGTCTCCTTACCCTTGTAGTTCTCGAGATTGAAAATTGTTGACAGACAAACGGACGGACAGACATTGTCGTTTAAAAAAGGATTCAAATAGAAAATCAAGTCCAGTTGGGAATATTCATTAATAAATTCGGACATAGATATACACATTTTTTAGTATTTAATCCTTTTTTTAAAAGCTGTGATAGGTTAGTGGTTTGAACGCCGACCTTCCACTCCGAGGGTACCGGGTTCGAATCTGGCCTGCAGCAATTAATTTTTCAATTTACATGCAGTTAGTATAACACCAACTAATATCGCGTACTTTGACAGTGAAGTAGAACATTGTGAGGAAACCTACATATGTATGTGGTGACCATCCGTGGACGGAATCATATGTGAAATGGAGAAGGCAATGGCAACACCACTCCATTATAATTGATAAGTAAGTCGTCGTGTGGTTCATTGCACATGATGACCACGACCCTCAGTCATGAGGAAATATGACTTGGAAGAAGATTACCTCTTTGACATAATTTTTTTTATATAATTCAAAATGTAGGTCAGTGAAAAAAAGCTTGGTTGGGTCAGTGTTTGACCCATGGATTGTTGGTTCGCCAGTACTGGTTTAGACAATAAGATATTAGCCTTGATACCTAAAGTTAGAATTTCATAATTTCAATCGTTTCCGTATTATTCATTAAAGAGAGGCGGGTGATGCAACTAGTCTATTTTGAACTAAGGAAGCGGCGGTCAATGCCATCCAATAACCCCCCTCCACCATCACCACCCACTTGCGGTCAAAGTGCGACCGTCCCTACGGACGTTGATAATGACATTCAATATTTAACTGTATAATACTTAATACTGCCTGCCTTTCATTCCGAGAGTACAGGGTTCGAATCCGGCCTGCACCAATGAAACTTTCAATTTAGTATAACACCAACCTTGTGTTTTAAGCTTAGTATCAAATCGCGTGGTTATAAACCTTAAAAGAAAAACTAGATATGTATGTGGAATTACCGTGTTGTTTGTATATATAAACGATGTAACCACGGTACTTTATAATTTAATTGACGGCACCGACATTTTTACGTGTCCTGGTCTCAAAAATAAACTAGTATCCAAGTTTCTTTGTCTGTAGTTGATAAGAGAATATTAAATTGACAACTCTTGTTATAATATCATTTTAAATTTTTATCTCATGTGTATCTTTGTCATTTTGTTAACATGTAAATTTAACTAATTTTTATAGGACTGCTTTAAGATATCATAGTGTTATAAGAGATTGCTGTACACGCCTGTAACTGGCTTACATACCAGTACCTATTCTTATAATTGTTAATTTTAAGCTTGAATGTTTCGTATGTATTGCTGTTGGTGTGTCTAAATAAATAAATAAATATAATAGGGAGGAGTGTATAAATTATGTTGAAGTTGAAAACTATATAATCACCTGTGGTTTGTAAACAAAAACATTGCGATGTTGAACCGCTGACCACGCTAAGGAGCAAAGTTCGCCAAAATTAAAACTGCATGCAATGTAAATAACATACGCAATATGATTAGCAATTAATATTCCAATATAATTAGCAATTATAGAATTATATTATGTTTAGACTATAGAATTACCAATGAGACTGCACTGCAGTCATATGTATAAGCAATGGCTAAATATTGCTACCTATCCAGAGCCTGACTTCTTTAGTAAATGTTTTTAACTGTTACTTTATTTAATTTTTTTTGTGAGGTTATTTTGTTTTTATCTGTGTGATTGTTTGATTTATGTTAATCAAGGGTCTGCAATAAACAATTTAAAGTTTTAAATTTATTTTAATGTATAATATAAACATTTCTTGCTCTCAATTATTTTCATCTCTCTTCTTTTGGGTTTGCTTGGGCGAGACGGCTTTCAGTGTTAGGGCTGGCCTTTTCCACAATTAGATTACAAGTTTAGTATTTAAGTTTATTCGCTGTAACATATTATTATTGTGAGCAATAAAGAATTTATATATCCTACTAATATCTTCTCTTGGCGTGCGTCCGTGCAGAACGGGACATCGATATGCCAACTTAATATATAGCTATGGTAACAACGTTTTGAATTTATTAATTTGGATTTATTTATTATTTTTAAATTGCGAATGCAACGGAAAACTACTAGTCTATGTATAAACTGTATTTGCTCAACAGTTAATTCTGCTATATAGCATGTACGTATATAATTATGAATGTGATAAAAAAATTCATATTAAAATCAATAATGAGTTTCCAGTGAAGGAAATTGTGAAGAAATTGACAAGTTTTAAAAACAACAGTTTTCCGGAAGAAATGATATCCATCAACCCACCGACAACGTAATTGATAAATGGCCTTCTGTCTTTCTTATTACCAGAAATTGCAACGAATTCCAGTTGTTAACACAATAAGAGGGCAGTTTTAAAGCAGTTCCGATAGTTTACAATATAAAGCCTTAAATTATCAGTGTCTCTGATTTCATTGACACTATTATTTTTTTTTTCCAAAAATTACTTATAGTTAGATATACAAATACTCTATATTAGTGTTTCCCAAGGTGGAAGCCTAGGCCCCATAAGTAAGCAATTCCTATCATCAAGGAGGCCAATCTGAAGCTTTTTTTAAAAAAAATATGCCAATATAATTTATTGCATTTTTTAGTTTAGTTTTTGTTTTTGGGGAGCATTGAATAAAAATCACAAGGTCCGAAGGGGACATGGGAAAAAAATTCTCAAAAGTGGGACATCGATCACGAAGGTTGGGAAACACTACAGTATTACATCTCTAGTTAGAGATGGTTACGAAGTCATCAGTTATAAGTAATGACCAATGACTTTGTAAGCAAAACGCGTAAATGGACTTTGTTCCACTGCAATCATATTTAAATATAAAATTTCTTTTGAAATAATGATTGTCACTAAAAATTTAGTACCATTCGATAATTCTCATCAAGTTTTACTTGAAAATTTATATTTAAACCCTACATGTATGTTGTAATGAGACATTTTCTACGATAAAAAATGATAAATTATTTTTAATTCTTTCCAGATGGATAGCAGTTCGGAAGCAATGGAGCTGCGGCGGGAATTAGACGCAGTCAAAAGCGCATTGCAGCAGCAGTCGGAATCAGTATTGAAGCAGCGACATCAACTGGTCGAGGCTGGGCAAGCGCTCGCTGCTCGTGATAAACGAGCCGCACAAGAGAGGCGTCTACGTCAAGACCAACTCGCGCTAGTTTTACGCTCTCTTGTACTTCTGGAGTCCCGGCTTACGAGAGAACAAAAGCAAATTAATATATCACTACATCAGAAGGATAAAATAATTAAGTCACAACAAGAAGAAATAACAAAACTCAAGGCGCGGAAATCATACTGTAGCAATTGTCAGCAGCTCCTTGGATTTACTAGCGAACAGACGAATATTGAAACAGATCCAGAGTTCCAGAGTTTAGAAAGCACTGATTCTAGATTTCCTAATACATTCATAAGAAGTTGTAGTTACCGCGAGAGGAATTCTCCCCCTGTTTTTCAAAAAAACACAAGATTAAGTAAAAGTTTTCAGTTGCCGAAAGGTGACGTTATTTACGGGAACACAAGCTCCAGTGAAGAGGGCAATACTGCGAGTATCGGCAGTAAAGGAACTTTTATAAAAAATAAGCAAGCGTTCATTAGACGCGACGTATTTCGAAGATCAAGAAAATATTCCGGGAGAAAAAGTAATGGTAAAGTTACTGATACCGTACAAAAAGGTTATAATAACCAAGTAAACAACAGCAGTAGTACTGAAGAATGTATTAGTATGAGTTATCAAGTAAATCAAGATGACAATGACTCCACGGTAAATTTAATTGCAAATGATATTCGTCGAGCTTCAATGAAAATAGATCAACTTATTGGAGAAGCAGCAAAAAAAGAGTTGGAAAACAGTCAAAGTGATTCCGATAAGACATATTCAACTAAAATGGAGAGATTACACGGTATTAAAAGACAGGCATCAGATGAAATTAAGGCCAATAGGCAACTTTTCCTTAATAATGTACTTAACGAAGAAAATAATGAGAAACCGTGGTACTATAATGTAAGTGATCCAGAACAAGATATTGACGATTTAGACCAAAGAGCATCATTAGATAATGATAAATCGAATACAAACAACGAATTTGTGATCACCGACATCAACGGTATTCGAAATTCTGATATCAATTATGCCAAGAATGAGTTTCTCTACAAGAACGGTGTAAAAAATAATGCAAACGAGAATTTCAATTTAAAATTTGACGATAAAAATAACAACGTTGAGGCCGACTTAGTGAAACACACAACGGTTACTGAAATTAGTGAAAATTGGTATGCAAGCACTAGCGACGCTGATGATAGTCCCCCAAATGAAATTTATAAAAACAATCCTGTGTTGGAGTGCGTAAATCAAATATTGCTACAAAATTCATTAGATGACAGTAGTAATGACAACTCTAAATGTAGTGAGTCACCAAGTCCTAAATCTACTACTAAGCGTGTCCAATTTTCTACACTAAACAGTATATCATATGATGACAAAATCAGAAATAATGGCAATCATAACACACTGCCAAGAACTGATAAAAGAGCTAATAAAATTGTAAAATTCAGTTTAGAGACTGCATCAGAACATAGCTACGAAGTCCCTAACACAGCTCAAGGATTTCAATATGAGATACAAAGTATTTACAGTAATGAATATGAACCCATAATTACAAAGTCTATGGAAATGAATCCGACAACGCCAGTACCCCGTATGGTACCCAACATTGAGAAAACTGTTCCGAAGATTAGAGGCTCAATGGTTAAAAATATCGCCGCTAACATAGAGAATAGAAACAGCATAATGGAAGCAAGAATTGACAATAATTTTGGATCTATGAAAATATTTAACAAAAGGAAAGTACCACGAACTCCTCCTGCACTGCCCCCGAAACCAAAGAACTTATCAGCTAAGCTAAAAGTTGAAAACACTTTGAAACTAACAACCGAACCGTTAGACTCTGAAGCCGTTGCGGCTAATCAACGGGTTGCAGATGTTATGTTGCGAAAAGTGGGTCAAGTAGCAAATGGTAAAAATGTAGAACCGGACTACTGCTCCATTTCAGAGATAAATGTTCCAGTAGTCAGCAATGGTAAACGGGAATTGCTACTCACACAGCCAACGGTAGAGATTCACAGCGAACAGTACCCGATACATGCTGTCAATCAGAGAAATAGCGTGGCCAAAGTAATATCTTTGCCGAGAATCCAAAATAAAATCAGCGACAAGGATATACCAAAACTTCCGCACGTCACTGAAATTATCATTCCCGATGAAGATGAGAAATCTAACGATGATCAACATCCTTTTCCCAAACCAACTGACGGTTACTTAACTAACTTTAACATGCACTCTCTGCAACCGAAAATAGACCCGCGTGCTTCGATTCAAATGGGTAATACGGTGTCTTCGATATTATCCGAGATTAACAGAGGAGTAAAAAGTGGCGTTAAACAAATAAACCTTACCGACTTAGACAACCAATTCAGTCCCCCACACGGCAATGAAAAAACTCAAGTCATCAACGAACCACGCAAAGTGGAATATTTGGACGACATCGATAAATTCGATTTGTCGCAGGATTTTGAGGAGTTTAAAATAGACGACGAACTCGGCAGCATAGTTGCAGAAGAGTACCGCATAAGCTCCGGAAGCAGCGACGGCTCAGCGTCGGATACCGTCGCAGAGCACCAACCCACTATTGTACCTGATAATGACAACCAGCATAATAACGCAGACGATAATGAAAACGGAAAGTCTGACAACTTTCATGACAAAAACGAAAACAACATAAACAAGGGGCAGAAAAAAAATGCCAAGCTGTCTAACAAACCTGATCTCCTATCGAATATAGAGAATTTAGAGACTGATTCCGTCAGAAATTCAGATATAGAGTCGAGTAACTCCTCGGGAAGCAACAGCGGGTCCTACAACACGGTGAAATGCGAACCGAGGATGATGATCGGCAACCCAGAGCACGGCGCGACGAAAACTAGAGGTTCCTTCGACTTCTTCCTTGAGACCTCTGGTCTTAGCTCCAAATCCATATTCACTCCTAGCAGGAACTACCTCAGCATGAGACCTCCTAGTGCCAATCATAAGAGCGTGTTGAAACCTAAGGACATCAAGATGCGCGTACGGAACCCCATTGCAACGAACAACATCAACGAAAAACCTATGACCACTGCTATTAAATATTTTGAACCTTACGTATAATAGTTTACTTTACAAAATGTATTGTTTTTTTTTTTTATTTACTTTTAGGGGTTGTTTAAATTTATTTATTATAGAAATGAACTTGCCTGCATAATATTAATATTGTATTTATGTTGAATAGAATGTATCCTGTGTAAATATTTTAACTATTTTAGTTGTTTATTGAGAATAAAATATATTCTAATACGATGTCGTAAGTTTTATTTAACCATAATTTTATTTGGGAACACATTGGGAGAGGACTATATCCAGTCGTGAATTAAAAAAGGCTGACGATGATGATGAAAATATAACTTAATGATTAAAACTACAAAAAGGTTTCCGCTTATTTTTATACCACTAAGGTGGTAAACAAGCATACGGCCTGCCTGATGGTAAGCTATTACCGTAGCCTGTAGGCGCCACTAGCGCATTGCTCCATCATAACCTTATCACGCCTTTTTTGATAGACTCCATTCCCTTTACACAAAAGAAATATTTTTTTTATAAAATTCGCTAAAGTACTTGAAGAAAGAAGAAAAAAATACACTATTAACCATAGTAATGATACCTTGCTGTGGTATACATCACTACAGCGGCTAATATTACCGCTAAGTATCCTTATTTAAACGACAATGTCTGTCCGTCAACAATTTTCAATCTAGAGAACTACAAGGGGTAGTAGCTGGTGCTGAAATTTGTCATACAGACAGATCTCGCTTAGATAAGATCAGAGCCGTTGGAAATTTGTGGGTATGTGGCCGGGTTCCCGAGTTGTCGGTGCCCAAAGTTTCAAAATTTTGTACGGGCTACTTGTATAACTAAAACACAGTTGTTATTAGTAAAATCGCTAAAAATCATTCGCGGAAGCGTTCTAAGAGATACCATTGGGTTTTAACTGGCGAGTCCGGATCCGCGAGCGCAGGGTCCGATGAAGCTTTCACGGCCATAATGGTGGCCGAAAGCATCGACATCACCCGAAAATTACATCTCATTCATAAGTTAAAGCAGTGTGATATTAACTAACTTAAACGTATATTGAATGATAGACATTTAAAAAGGAGCTCCAAAGATCTTTGGTCATTAATTGGGTTTTACATCAAACTTGTCGTGCAGCTCTTAACAGATTCGTGATGTCCATGTTTCGATTCTGGGACCACATGTGGTGAAGTTTTATTGATGGTAAAGTCTCTTCGAACCCAACGGATTTGCTACCTCTTTTATATTGTAAATCTGCTGGCATAACAGCATTTCTAAATTCCGTCAGTAAATGAATGATATCTAGATTATTCTGGATGTGAGCGCTGAACATCCACCGTCTCATCGTCTCTTAATATCATGTGAAATTATAATGAATTAGATTAGAAAAATATTTACATTATACGCAAATGGTTTTAAATTAAAACTAGAAAGATTTGTATGTGTTTCGAACTAATTATTTATAATTACATACTCATCTATAAATATTTAAAAAACTTAGTTCTAGAAAATCGCTTTATCAATTTTCCAGGAGCACATATTAAAAATATAACTAATTCATTAAATTGTTATAATAGTAGCAACATAATTAATATTTAATTAAAACTAATAATTATGAACATCATTACCTGATATCCATTGTATTGTGCAAAATCCCATAATTTCTGATACGTACTTATTAAAAGTAATGACCTAATTAATTACAGGTAGCAATTAAATAAATGACCTTTAACGAGAGTGGGGATACCGAAATATCAGTATAAATAATAAAGGATCGATGAATTTTAATCATAATTATTCCAATTGTTGTAACAGTCACCTGAAACCCAGTGATTACTAACAATGGAGCTTCATCTGCACCTCAGTGTCGCATTCCGTGCTTTGGACCGCAAATGGGGGAAACCAGTAGACTTAGATCATGAAGAAGAGTCGGCCACGTGTCTTCCTGCAGTAGTTGATATCGATACAACGACGTTCAGCTCCGAAGAATACCTGAGGACCGTTAAAAGGAACCGGGACAACCCTTACCAGCTATATGAAGGTCAGAGGAAACCAAAAATAAAGAAACGCGATTCATTTTCAAATATATCCATAGCGAGGTTGTCTTCTTCAAGTGATTTTTATAGCTCTGAAGAAACGCTGTCCGTTTGTAAGATTCTGTCAAGCAACGATGACATCAGATCGGAAGGAACTAACAGAAAAATGCACAAGAGGAAGAAAGGAGTGGACTTCCTTAAACAGTTCAAGATTCCTGTTTTGTTTAACAAAAGGAAAACTAAGTTACATCTGTGATATGTGACTTAAATGAAATTCATAGTCTTGGTCCCTTTTTCACTCTTTTCCTAGCTACTCTCCTATATAGTGGCGAGGTCAACTATCCTAATCTTTTCCTCCACTTCGCTCTGTCTCCGACTTCGTCACTAAACATATATTTTTATTAAGTTTATTATGTTAAAGTTATTGTACATATTATTAAATAATATTGAAATATATATATTCTAAAAATATAACTGTTCTTTTCACTATCTACAAAAAGACCCAGAATTTTTTTAAAGTGCAATTTTAATTAATAGAAAATATTTCGTTTCATTCACCATATTCACTGTTCAGGTCAGGGGTCGCCAACCTTTAAACCGGAAGAGTCAAAAATTACAATTTTGCCAAGTAATCATAAAGTAAACAATAAAAACCATTTTAGGTAATTTTCAAATTTTTATATAATAAAATTTA
>DWLS01006993.1:0-11124 GCA_018246255.1 Pachliopta kotzebuea | reverse complement strand
TTATTTGTCTATTTCACCTGTGGCACCATTTGTATAACCCACAATAAGTGTTCTCTATCAACAAAGAATATGTGTCAACATCAAATAATCGTTATTCAATAAAATCTAAATATAATAAGTAATTTTTTACTTAACTAAGTCACAAATTTTATTCTACATAAATTAACAATTGCTACATGTAATAAGACAAGCAGTAGAATCAAGAATTGAAAACTTTCGATCTTGTTTAATATATATTACAATTAATATTTTTTTAATCATTCATAAAAAATGTCAATGTTGCATCACAATTTTAATTTTCAGTTTAAGTAACAAATTTAATTTACCTTTACCTTTTTTACGTTAATTATCCTCAAGTACATGCAGAATTTTTAAGCTAAATAAAATAAACCGCATTTATTTTATTTCGCTTTCCGAGATATTTAGTTTATAGCTTACTAACAAAGGAGACATGGTGGGTAGTTGCTAAATAATTCTTAGTAGTAAATAACGCTTGTTGTTTTGATAACACGCTTGAAAAACATAAACAAAGAATGTTTAAAATACGTGTAGTGTACTCACAGTGTTGGACTGGTCTTCATAACCTCAACAAGGAAATCTTGGACTATGTTTGGCATGTAAGTTGGGAAAAAAGTTATAATTGCTGTACATGTGATGCTTGTAAATGTATTATTTGATCCGGGACCCATTATCATTAGCTGCAACATCTTAAAGTATACCGTTAACGTAAGCTGTGACTAATATACATTAGCAATAGTTTTCATATGAGTTAAATAATCAATGTCGACTCGGTAAAGTAAGTAAACGCATCATCATTTTTCGATTAACGTCCATTGTTGGACTTCTACCTCTCAAAAAGATCACCAATCCAATCGGTCCTGTGAAGTCTACGTCCAGCGGATTCCCGCGACCTTCACGAGATCGTCGGTCCACTTTCCAGCACTGCCTACGTTTACCGGTACCCTGTCGTTACTCGAGGACCTTACTGCACCATCGGCCCTCAGTCCTTCGAGCAAATATGACCTTTAATGTGAATTCTTAGGGTTATGTCGGTGATCTTTATTTCTCTACCCATCTTCTCATTTCTGATTCGATCGCGCCGAGATACTCCGAGCATAGCCCTCTCCATTGTCCATTTAGGTGACTCAGAACCTCTTATAAGGCCTATTGTAAATGGCCACGTCTCAGTTCTGTATATCATCACGGGCAAATTGAAAACAGACAATTAAATTTATCCTGAAGAACAATTGGGACTGTTTGATGGATAAAGTTTCGTACAAGTATTATACCGATGGTTACAAACTCGATCCAGTTCTAAAAGTGTTGCAGTTGCTAACTACTAGCTGCTTATTAAAATCTTTAAGAGACTAGGCTTTGATAATGTGACCGGGAGCGTGGCGTCTCCTATAATCCGGCTTCTCAGAGGTCGGGTATGGAGGATGGTTTGAGGTCGGGAGTCCTGTTGCTTAGTGGCCCATGTTGACTGGACGTCCACACTAAGCCTGGTATTAATATGGAACCTCCGGAGGAGTCCGGAGGTTGCAGGTTAACTAAGGAGGGGCGAACCGGGCCAGGGGGGAAACCCAGGCTTTGATAATGTGTAATTAAGGTGATGAAGGTAAGCGTAACGTTTATGTTTTCTTTTTGTCGTTTAGCATAACGAAAATGTAAGAACTTAGAGAAATTTTAGATTAATAACGGGAAAAAATTATATATACTTGATCAGTTGTATACATTAATCCTGATTAAATCGTGGATAGCCATTTCACTAATTTTTGTTTTATTCTTTCAGAAAGTTTTTTGTGATACTCGCCTATTGGGTTTACAAAAATTTAATGGATACGACAAATACAGCAATAAACGGTGCAAATGAAATTTATGTACGTACAAGACGTTCACCGCGATTTCTTTACAAGGATTAAGTAATCAATTTTTCGAAAACTAACTGCAGTATATTTGTGAATGAAAATATCGTTTTTTAACTTAACTCATGCGTTTATGAGCAGCAATTAAAGTAGGATAAAAGGTGCTTGTAAAACATAAGAAATTTTCGTCAGTTTTAACGTTCGATGTTAAATGTTATTGCAAAATCTGTATTAATTAATAATAGTCATTATTACAGCTTTTTCTAGTCACTGCTATTAGGAACGAACTTGTATATAAAACTTGAATAATGTTTGTCTGTTGATAATGTTTAGTGTTATTCTATTTAACAAATGTTTATCATGTATATCTTTATTTCGACAAGCTACAATGTGTTTTTATTAAGAGTTTTTAATTGCCAGTAAGGTTTTAATACTTTTATTTATAATAATTTCTTGTTATTATTTTGTATTTTAAAAGTGAACATGAAAGTTGTTTGACATGTATCGAAAGAATAATAATACGAAAGCACTCAGACCCGATGATCCTAAAAATCTAATATATATACATATAGGCGTAGCAATTCAGAGCGAACAACAAAGTGAAAATTGTTTTTTACCATATTACTCAAAAGTATTAATAATATAAATAATATCAGAGAAGGGAAATAAATAATATAACGTATTAGTAATCTTTTATATATCCACCTTTATTAACCTTTATAAAATATCTATTTACTGTCTAAACACAAATATTTAAAGAAATGGGATAGAGATTTAAAGTATTGCGTGGTTGCACGTTTTACATTGACACTCGCGCAAAGTTTTTCCTAGACGCTCACAAAGACTTTTGCGAGGTGATGGTGGTGATCCAAGGTGTTCGTGTACCCAGTTGTATCCAAACTGAAAAGTACAAGTAAATATAATAGTAAAAACGAAAAAGTTCATATTTTGCAAATAGGCTTACCAAGTAGTTAGTGCGTCGATCTGCGCGACTTTATTTTTTTTTAACCAAAAATTCTTATATTTTAATACGAGAATGTTTTAATAGCTATTCAATCTGTTTCATTTTTAATTAAAAATCAACCCTAGTTTGCCATGTGGTGTAAACAGATAAACAAACTAACGTAAACCTTATAGTAAAGTACATGACGATTGCTATTTACTGCTATACATTAATGGGACGTTTATTTATCACTTTTGGCTACTATATATTAATAGTACATGGTTAAGATTTCATTGCAAATTAGGGAATGTACAAATAACGTGTAAATTGTTAGATTGTTAAAAATTTCATAAAATACAATGTTACACATTAAGAAACTACTAAAATTTAGCAGCTACTTAGGCTTGTGTTACTGTTTCGATGGATATACATATAATATATAGAGAACAAAGATATTACAACAGTGGCCATCTTCGTGCAATAATTCTTCCTAGGGCTCGACTTCTCCAGCCTTGCGAGCAGCGCCCATGCCCGCCCCGATTGTATGTCGATTCTCAATGCTTCGGTAGCGCACGCTATTGCATAGGAAAGGGCTTGAGACTCTTGTTTTGATGGCGATAATTCCCTTCCTTCCTCTTTTGATGCCTGACACACATAACATGTTATTTCTTATATACAGATTAAGTATAAATTTTAATTGTTTTATTGTGCCAGAATTTTGTTTAAAATCTTGGAAGACACTATCATTTACTGGTGTTTCTCAAATTGCAAAAACGCTTTTATTGCCCATGGGCACAAGTTAAAAGTTAAGGTAAGCAATTATTGTATTTGTGGTGATTAAGATGTAGAGTATTCGAAGGTTGTTGTCAAAGAGGGTGGAGGACAAAAAAGGTTTATCACCCTCCGTATCAGTAAGTTTTTACCAAAATCCATTCTTCAGCGAAAGCCACCCATGCGTAAGCGCTTGGCTGTCGTCGCAACAAATCAGCTAGCAAAGAACGGGAACGTTCCGAACTGGTGCTTAGAATCGTCAGAAGAACACTACAACGTACACAAAGTTATTTAATAACTTCAATTAAATAAACAGGCAATAATAACATAGAATCGATGGACTGTTGTTGATGAACGATTAATATCATCGAAAAGAGTAATTAAAAAGAACCCGCGAAACGTTAAAAAATACAAAATTATACTTATTAAATTGTTAGCTAACCTGTAAGAACCACATGCACTAGTATCAGTTTTCTCCAATGATATAATTGATGCTGAGCGATTTCTTTGGACACTGTAACATTCCGCCTGCAATGTCCTCATATAGCTGATCTGGTAACACAGTAAGTTATTAACAGTCTTCTATGAGACATGATGTCCATCAGTTCACTAAAACCACGGTGAAAAGTTTGGTCATAAAACCATTAAAATTCACAATGTGTGAATATGTATCACCATTTCGGCTTATTGGTATTGATTGCTAAAACATAGATCGTATCCATTTTGGGAGTAACTGCCGTACTCGTTGACAACGATTGACCGCTGCATGAAGGTTAATAAAATCACGCGAAAAGCTTTTGACTTTTCCTGAAAATGGTTCCGTTTAGTCGTTGTCCGTATTGCAGAACTTCGTGAGAAGAATGACGGTTGAGGTATGAAACCCGCCCTAAGAAGCGAGGAGAGTGACGTATTAAAAAGTTACTTCTACGCACCCCGCCGTATTTCTTGATTCCTTCTTCAATGTAGCAGAGAGCATTATTAATGTCTCCATTTAAGCGGCAAGACAACGCCAAGAGATGGAAATAAGCCGAGCATTCGCCATTTTTGTGGACCGCTTGTGCGAGACAAACTTCAGCCAACTGAAATAAATTACAGTTTTATACGATTATAATTTGTCGATACCAACAGTTGTATACAAGATCAGCATTTTGAAAGAAAAGATTTATTTTAGTACGTTGTCATTATCAGCATTGTCTCGAAATGTATATATTGTACCTTTATATTTTTAAAACTATATATCTGAAAGAAAGTAAAACTATGAAGTTTACATTTCTCTAATGTAAAAAAAAGTTTTAATAATAAATAAAATTAAAAAAAGATGCATCAACTAAGAAGTCTTGTTTATTCACATGTTAGTAAGTCGGTCCTAAAAATATAAAATATTTGTTTTATACCTTATAATAATATGCACAACTTGGTAAATTATATATGATTAGTATAAACTGCCTTTTAATGTTACTACTGCAGGGATTCATGGTCTTTATTTATATTTATACTCAACTTCATGATTTATTAAGTTGGTCAAGTGCAGATTCGGGGAAGTTGATGATGAATAGCTGTTGTTTTCCGAGCAGGTTAATTTTCTACTACAGGACGAGCATTTCATATACAATATAACATATTTTTAATGAATGCAGGAACTTGCAGCAAAAAAAAACATTGCAATGTCCACTTATATTTTATATTAATTTTAGTATTTCTATTCACATTTATAATTATTTTTAATCCCCTTCATTTCAAATTTATTAGTACCCTGCACCACAAGTATTCAATAATACGATTTATAACTTTTATTATCAGTCTTCATTTACCGGTGGAAAAAATATTTGTAATATTTAACGAGGCTTTACTAGACAGCTAAAATAAAATTATTGTAAGGCTGTGATAGTTACTTTAATTCCTCTTATCCTTAGCAGCAGATCAGCGGTGTCGTAATACAAACTCATGCCGGGAAGCAGTGGTGTGGAGTCCCACCAGTCGCCCAGCTCGTATTCCCACGCGCGAGGCGGCTTTAGCTGCTCTGTGAACCCCTGCGTGTGAATACTGTAAATTCATTATGAAAATTATATTTTTTTAATTATATTGAAAATAAATAAGCAAAACAGTTTTCATGACGGTAATTGATCACTGTCGCACAAAGACAGTTATAACAGGTAAGAAGCCGATGAATATACCTTAGTTAATCGATTTAAAAGTTAGTTATTATTACTTATTCAATTTGGCGAGTTATTGCGATGTAATAGTTAGGAGAGGCAGGGTTTTTTTTATAAATAACATTTTTTTACATTAATTTCATGTTTTTTACCTTTTCGTCACATCAATAAATTATTGCTAGTTATATTATAGTAGTATGAATGTCAATCATATGGATAAAAGAGAGCTATGACATAAATTTTAAAATATTTACGTAATTCCTATAATTTCCTTAAATAATTTAACTACACATAAAATTTTTCTTTATTACTAATTTTGGCTAACTTTTTAATACATTCGACAATTGCATCGGCCATTTTAAAGTTTTCCCGTTCTATAAAGTAAGCATTGGCGGCCACCATTCCGTTTATCCAAAAAGGTTTAAAAAATAACAGCGCCAAGAAGAATGGTTTTGCCTCGTCCGGATTTTTCTTGAATATCATACAGCCTTTAGAGAGAAGTCTGAAAAGAAATCAAATACTGAGCTATAGTTTGTCGATAACTTACCAAACAATAAAATGTCTTTTAAATGTAAAACATTAAATTGCAGACAGATTGGAAAATTATTTTTCAATTATTCTGGAAGAAATTAAGTTAGGACAATGGCTCGTTATAAAAATAAATAGCAAAGTTATTAATTTAAGTGTAAAAACAAAGAATCTAGAGTTAGGATGAGCGGTCGGGTAGAAGGGTTTTTAAAAAATAATGCTTGGGACTACTGTCCCAAGTCAAGATGTTAAGTTAATAAAAAGTGAGAGAGAACTGATTTTATTTGGTAATACAAGCTTCTTATATACTAATCTTATATAATGGGTCCCCATGGCTAGTTTATCGACTATATGTGATTAATGGATCCGTTATCCGAGTATAACGGATTCCTATTCCATTCTATCAGTAATTGTTTCCTTTGTTCCAATGTCATCAATCCTGTGTTATATATCCACAGCGGATTGATCGCGTTGGAAATCGTTTAGAGGTCAGCATTACACATCAAAAGGATGAAATAATGATGATGACAAATAAAATTTAATTGAACCTGATTGCTGTTATAGCTCGTCTGTATAGGATAGAATAAATTAAAATGTTAAATAAAATATTGTTTTACTGACGTTAGACGATGGCGCGGATTGAGCATTAAAGATCTATCAAGGCAAACATCAGCCCAATCTTGGTCTAGGTCTTGTAAGCAGGTTGCGAGCTCGCGCCACCGGTTTGCGTCACGAGGATTTTGAGTAACAGCCTAAAACAAAACCGTTTTTATTGAGTATACTTTATGCTTTTTGTAATAAGATTAACGGCTAAATGAATTTTAGCTTATTTGTCTAATTATATTCAGTTTTATAAAAATTAGTTCAGTAATATGCAGATTATTTAATTTTTGCTAATTTCTAAAAACTTATTGAGGTTTAAAAATACATACTTATTAAATATCGTTATTGAATTATATTTCTTTTATTCGACGAGGAGACGAGAGTAGCGGAACGTTTATCTAGTGGTAAGTAATCACTCGTCCATAAGAACGTGGCGCTAGTGTGTATGTACACAGTATTATACACAGCGCCAGAATACTCTCGTCGTTATCCTAGTAATTTCACTAGCTATAATTCCTTTCAAACCAGAGCACAATACTATTTGGTAATGGGTGCTGCGATGGTACCTACCTAGACAGCCTTTAAAAACGGAGATCTACCATAAGATATTTACCTTAAAATATAGTAACCCAAACAGGTTAATAAAAATAAATTTACCTGAAAATAAAGGTCAGCAGCATGGTAGGTGTCTTGAAAATGGCGAGCGTGTCTTGCTGCCCTGATAATTGGGTCCAACTTACTTATATTCTCTATGGGAAGCAGTTCTTCGGAGGTTTCGCGTACAAGACATGCATGGGCCATTAGAATTAATTCCTAAGAAAGTATTTTCTTTGCTATTTACGAGTGATTTTCTAAAACCCTAATTATAAAATTTGGTTTTTTATTTAAAAGTGTTACACTTAACTTGATATTGTGAAAAGGTAAACTGTACGATTTTAAAAGTATTATTTTTTAAACTAAGCGCCCATATAAGTGTGGTACAGAAGTACATATAAAATACACATATAAAAACAAAGCTATAGAAATAGCTTTGTTTTTATATGTACGCAATAAGTTGAAGACGAAGCTTAATCCAGTATGAATATAATTAAAGATTAAATTAGTGTATATTAGGTAAAGTAATAAACGTAGCAGTAAACCTTAAAGGTGTTATCTGATCCTAAAAAGTCTCTCGCCACGAAATTGTTGTTGATGTAGATTGCGGCTTCATCACAGAACGATGTGACCATTTCAACACGAGTTCTTGTGGAACTGAATTGTCGGTCAAAGGAGCAGAAGTCGGTTGAACCTTTATTCAGCCAAAATAACAACCTCATGAATTATGTCAATACTTAGGAAGAAAAAAATAAATTAAAAAAATAAAACAGGAAGTGTTACATTTAAGCAAAACTATAGCTTGAAAGAAAACCTTTAATATAAATATTAACAAGTAGCAGCATTTTATTCGTTATTAAGTTTAAATTTATATAATCTATACAAAATTTAGGTTATTAATTACTTAAATATGTTATGGATAAATGTATAAATAAATTTATTGTTTCAGGGAATAAGAAAGAACTTCGAAACGAGTATAATTGTTGTATACATTTCTTTTATGTATGGTTAATTATATAATTAATAAATATAATATATTTTAAAACAAGGTTTAATATGAATATGTTATTAAGATTTAAATGATTTATATTTACCGTAGTATGAAATTCTACGCAAACCGTTTGCAGCCATTTTTACGGTGTTAATCCAATCCTTGGTAAGTTGTCCTCGAGCAGTGCACTCCCGTTCACATGGCTGGTTCTCCATGTCTTCCAGCATTTTTTTAATTTCTTGCCTATTATTATAACGTAGACAATAGTTTTTACTTTTAATTTCAGTCAACAAAAATCCCCATCCTCTTATATTTAACATTAAAGTTCATGTTTTACAGAAACATTATTGACGTAAAACTTTTTTGGGATGTGCTAATTTTATGCTTTAACCGGATAAGATAAAGAATGGTTAATGTCAAAGTATCACAAAAGAGGTAACTAACGCATTCAATTTCTTATATTTCAAGTAAAAATTATTTATACAAATAAAATAGTATGTTAATAGTAAGTAATCTATAAAAAGTAATAAAGCTGCCCATTTCAGCCATTATCTTTTTTATATCTACTCGTATAATTTGTTTGGTCAATGCATATGTATATTTTTGGATGTGCAGAAATAAATAAATATGTTCTAAAAAACCAACAAATCATGGGTATTGTGTATTTAAGATATTTAAATTATTAAATATCAGGCTTAAGATTTAATATGGCTGGTACAAGTTTAGACTAATCCTACCACTACCGTGTTTCTGTAAAAGGCGATTAAGAAGGAGCAACTCCAAGCAAAAGGATAAAATCACATGGTGACGTTAATGGCAAGTACTAACAAAAATTGAGAGGTATATTTCGGAGGGGACATTGACAGGCTGAAAAGATGAATTAGTACACCTAGAGCTAAGTTTTTTACATTTTTTTAGTGTATATTTAGATATTAAGATAGACCTACTTACGTAGATATATGAAGGGGTACAAGAGCTTTAACGATGGGATATCGTAAAGCTACTTCAACAATAACGAAGGCGGCGCTATTGTCGTTTCCTGTCGGCATATGGTAGATCGAGTTTGTCTTGCTCACAGCCTCGGATATTCTGGAATTTGGTATATTTATTACAAGCGACAATGTTACAACAATGTTTATATTATTAAAAATACTTGACAGAAATAAAACTATAATAGTACATAAAAGAGTAGAATTTATAATATTTAATAATCTGTATTGTACAGGGGTTTGATATGCAGTTATAGTAAACTTAAAAATATTCGTATGCGAATTATTTTTGTTAAATGTTAACCGACTTTGAAAATCGGAATTTTTATGGTAGACTTTTTTTGACAAACATTTAAATTAAGTACTAACTTGCTCAATCTTCGGTTATTACTCGATGTAGACGGCTCCCATTCATTTAACTCGAACATTGTTTCGCAGTTACATTTTTCTTTCATTACGGCTTCGTCTAACCATTGCAGGGGAACAGCGATTCTGACTGTGTCCTCTGGCAACATTTGTCCACATTTTTAGATGTATACGTATTGTGTTTCCTTTATATAAAACTGCAAGATCTATGATATACGACTACATTATAATATTTAAATATCAAATACTACAGCAGAATACTTTTAATTACATTAAGAAAATTAAAGTTTATAACTGTATAAGACGATGTGCTGATGAGCTTGCAGGGATATTTTTTAATTGAATGATATTTGTATCAATTACCTCCAGGATAGAGCAGTCTGAACAAATCTAAAAAGGCCATCATAGAAAAATCAACTTCGGCTGAGACACGAAGTTGAAAAGGCCATTTGAATTCACGAATAAATTTCAAAAACCACAATTCTGTTTCTTTAAACATCAGTGAACGGTGAAACGACTCCCATACAGTACCGTCTGCGAATAATAATTTTTTAACAATTGATATGAAACGTAGGTTAATGACTAATAAATAATCGTCACACAAGGATACATTGCATTTTTAAACTTCTACAAAGATAATGAAGGGTTGTAACTTTCCAAAATTGATTCTGGTGATAAACATTTTTGAAAAACATGAACTTTGTAGGAAGAAGTTATTTGAAGATATTTAGAAGTAGAATGAGCTTAAATCAGTTGAAAAGATTAGCTGAAGAATTTTATTTTTTTAATCTGTCAACTTCAATTTGAAGGAGGTACTTCATGATAAATGGTAAAGTGTAATTAAAACTATAAACGAGATATAATTTTAAAAACATTATTATGTAAAAAACTCTATTTTATGGTTTGAATCGTCGATGTGTGTATATGTCATCTTATAATCTACTTAATATTTATTAAATAATTATTTATGTAACTTACAGGCAGAAGATTGATCAATCCATTTCTTCAAATCAATATTTTCAAAGTTATGAATATTTTCAAGTTCACATTGAATTTTTACAGTGTGTTGCGCGATGACATTATCATGAAGCCTTATTCTCTCCCACTTTGGATAAAAGCTTGGCGAAAAATGTTTTGGGTTTTTGTACCCCTCATCGAATTCGACGACAATATTATTCTGTAAAATTTATTTTCAATACCTTTGTCACAGAGATATTATAATATCAAAGAAAAGCAATAGGAAGTCTTCTTCTTTCTTTCTCCTGCCCTGGTCCCACTTTATGTAGGGTCGGCACAACATGTTCTCCTCTTCCAGTCTCGC
>DWLS01006992.1:0-11125 GCA_018246255.1 Pachliopta kotzebuea | reverse complement strand
ACTATCACCTATCACATCTTCACTTAACACCAGGTGTGATCGTGGTCAAGCATTAACCTATACATACGTAAAAAAAACAAAAAAAAAAAATTATACGATACTTGAAGGTTGCGAAGTTTCGTTTTAAGTAATACAAACAAGTTTAATTCTCTTTCCTTTAAATACCAAAAGAAATGACAAGAAAGCTTCAAAAGATTATTAAGAATACATTCAAATAAAATAAAATATAAGAGCACGTAATCAAAGATAATTAAGTTAAATTAATTCCAGCCATAGAAAAATTCTATTCTGTTATCAAGATTGAATATCTCGTCCGATTCAATCGTTGCAACATTGTGTGTGGATGATAACTAAGACCTTTCTACTTTCTCGATGAAAAAATTGTTCTGACTTCTGTTTATTTTATGTAAAATATGTGTAATCGTGTGTAATATAAGCTTGTTTAAAATATGCCTTTCACTTACCGCCCAAGGTCTGTCCCTCCATTACGGAAGTCATTCCTAAAATAATGAAAAACCACAAAACGTTCACCATTTTTGTAATTTTTAAGCTAAATTAGACATTAAAAATTAATATAAAAGTTTAGTGTTTAAAAGAAATTGTTATATTAAAAATTGACGTCGCTCGGTCGCGACATTCTAAGCGACTGTGACTGCTTGATATTTACTGACCGTTTCGCTTGGGTACCGTTTTATCACCAGCAAGCGACAATGAATATAACTACATATAACATAAAGCTTAAAATTAAATATGTAACTATTACTATGGTGGCTGAATCGGTTTGATAGGGGCTTCGACGTAAATTGAATCATACATAAACCATATAAGATTCGAATTTATATTTTGTTAGTAAAGAACAGGTTTGGCTTTGGAAGAGCCCTGTCCATTTAATGTTGAAAGTGATTTTTCCTGTTTGAAACAGGTACAAATAAAATTGTAGCCATGATGACTCCGCGTTATATCAAAAATTAAAGGAAAAAAAATACTTTCGTTATCAAACCTCATATCATATCAATGTCACAGTAATCGGGGAAACTGTCTATTATAATAGAAAGAGAGGGTAAATTAAGTGTGATTTTTCAGGAATCACTCTGTTTATCCATAAGGCAAGGTGTAATTTGAAGAAGACACCTCTACGATAAACATCAATAAAATCGTCAATATCAAAGACAAGGGGTAAAATAAGACTTTCTATTGTAAGATTTGTAAATTATTTATTTTGTAACGATTGCACAATAACGACAAAAATAATTTAACAAAAGGAGATCAAATTGGCAAAGCTTTTCGTTTTTTTTTACTAAGGAACATATTAAGTTGAATTAAAACTTTAAAGCAGTTCCCTATCTAAAACTTACAAAGAAATAAATAATGAAAGCGTTCAAGCCTGTGGAAGTTTTGTAGTAGTAATAAATATGGTATTTTTATAGCATGTATGTACAAAATAGCATTAACGATAAAATAGTATATTTATTGGTTTTTATGTCTGTATGTTAATTGCTGTTCATAACAGAAACTCGGAGCTTATATATCATTTGATAACAATTACAAACTGCGAAGTTATACATTGTTATAAAGAAAATTGCGTAAAGTTTAAAATATGTATGACAACTAATTTGTATAAAGTATAAGAGATGATTGAGTCGTATTAAATACCACATTTCCTCTAAAAACAGTTAACAGTAAACAGGCAACAATTACACAATCATATAGCTACATAATACGAGTTCTTTTTACTTAAATGTCCATTTGGAATGTTCGTAACCAATGAGTGATAATAGTATATTGTTGAATGAATTTTAACTTAATGAATCTACGTATTTTAACTGTACTTTAGTATCAGTGTATTACGGGATAATGAGTGAGATTATCAGATTTCCAAAACAGATTAAATATTCCAATAGATATACCTTTCTGGGTCAACTTGCTAACGTTTAGACTTCATTTCTTATGTTGTTTAATTATATTTTTTTGTAGAAGCAGTTTAATGAAAAATCGTTTCATCAGCTACAGCACAAAAGTGCATCAAAAGATCATAATAATATTCCCATGCCAGAATTATGTATTCAAGTTAAACCGGGACGATACTCACATTGATAATCTCTCATTTGAGATCTAACACTAACATTATGTATTCATTTGTTACGATTCTCATCGTTTATGTTTTCTCTTCAGGAATGCAAGCGCATATTTGAAGAATGTATTCTAAATAGCAATTGCTGTTTTCTAAACCGTAATTTAAACATATAACATTCTTAACAAGTTTAATAAGCTTGTTTCTATAATATTTTGTACACCATGTAACTGTCAAAAAAAATAGGTTCTTCATTATATATAAAAATAAAATTAAAAAATTATTTATAATGATTTCAGTTCAGTACTAAAAAGAAATAAACTAGTACGAAAGTAAAAATTAACAACATTTTATCTTAAACGTGTTGATTCGTACAAGCAAAATTAAAAGTCTATGTAATTAATGGATGGTGAGATGACGCCTTTAATCCAGCCAGCAGTGACTTTCACGTTGTGGTAAATGCCGGGTTGGTGGTCCACCCCGCAGCCGAAACCCGCAGAGGTAATACCGACTAAATAATATCGCCCACTGTCAAATACTATCAGCGGTCCACCTGAATCACCTGAATACAAAGAGAATGGTATTTATATTATTTTTGTTACTAGTGGTATTACCTGCATAAATAGTTAATATTTTCATTTGTGTATACTCGCAGTACGGCTCGTTACTAGTGGTAAGCTCTGTTGCCGGAGACTGTATAATTAGGTACCACCGCAGCTCACGAGTTGACAAACAGTAGTATGGAAACATTACTGTGTTTCGGTTTGAACAGCGTTGTAGCGAGTGAAATTACTGGGGTAACGAGACTTACAACCTTATGTCTTAAAAAGTTGAGAGCAAAATTTATACTTTCTGATCAAACGCCACGATGGTATTGGTAAGCGTTTTACTTATCATCAGGTGAACATCCTTGTATCCTGTATTATCAGGTGAAAATAGTAATATTTGTCATTACCATTCACCTTATTGCAACGTTCAGCTTAGAAATAATTAAACATATCCAAAGTAATGTTACAAATAAATATTGGTAAAATAAGTACGTTTAGTATAGGGTATACATGTTTGCTTTATAATCTGTGTCAAAGTTACAGTTCGAAAAGATTCGGCGACGCGGTCATGGTCACATAGTATGCGCGACTATCACCGCTAAATCTCCACTAAAACAGTTAAAATCAAAACAAAAATGAATTTATATGTATGGAAATAACTATAATATATACACTACACATAACACTCATACATAAAGTGTAGTTTCAAGCGTGTTAGGACAATCCGAAGCTGTCTATGGCAATTCATAAGGTATTTATAATATACTATATTTATGTATAACAATCGTGATATTCAGCTTCGCGTATCGCGGACGAATTAGTTCCTGAGTGCCTTTACATTTTACTTTATTAGTTTGAAGAAAGATTCTATTTTTGTTATAATAAGTATATATATTTTTACCTAAACATGCGTCTTGATGTCCGTCCGAATGTCCGGCGCAGATCATTTCCGAATGTATCTCCACTGATATCTGTTTGCTTTGGTGCCAATTAATACATTGTTCAGTACCTGTTAAGAAATAATATTATTTTACGTATGATGCTAACTATAGCAGAGAAACTGTTTTTTGTAGTGTTTATGCTGATGACTTTTTCAAGTACTCGTTCATGTTTATTTTATCATCTGAAGATAGATTATTTTTTAGATTGTCAACAATGATTGAGAAGGAGGACTGAGGGCCTTCCTTTTATTCGCTATGCTAATACATGAATGTTTTTATTTGTGTTTTATAAACTTACTAAGAATAGGAACAGTGGCAGATCGAAGTAAATTAGTCCCAGTATGTCCATTGCTCGCTTCAGTTTTGCCCCAACCGGCAATGACTCCTGACTTTCCGCGCAATTCTAAGTCTAATTCTGGAAGACAGATGGGGAGTATATGGCCCGTGTAGGTTATAGGCCTAGAGAGTTTCAGCAAGGCAATATCGTAGCGATCTGGTTGGGTGATGCGAAATTGAAATAAAGGGTGAAGAATTTTTTGAACGACTCTGTAAAATACAAAAACTTTTATTATTGATGTGATTTCATTAATTTTATTTCATAAATTTTTTACGTAACAATTTGTAATAGTTTTACAATAATTTCTAAATCTTTCAATAACCTAGTTGATTTCCATGGGTTTTGAGTAATATTGTAGATTAATCATCATTAACACTTCTGATTATTATCATTTACTAATTAACACAGACCTAAATACTAGTAGATTTAAGGATTGGCACGCAGGAACAAAAGGAGATAATGTTACTGATAGGAATGAGCTAGGTTTATTTAAAAAATACCAGATTGCTATATTATGTAGAGAAAATAAATGAGTCCAACCCTAGTTTGCGTGCTGTTTGAGCCCCGGCTGTGGTATCAAGAGCGCCTAACCACACTGCTATGTCTCTGGGTCTTGCTCGGGAAACGCAATGAGCTGCAGTCGCGACATACCATCGCGATACTGTTGAAAATAAATTAATGGAATAAAATAACATAACTGACTATGAAATTATTGAACATACGTTATGTATAACTTATGTTTAAAAAATATGCCAATGCAGACAAAGTAATTTCCTATAGATTACACATCAAAATATAACACAAATTAATTTTAAAATCGGGATTAAAACCAAGTAAATTTTATAATTAAGGGAATAATGTTTGAGTTAATTCCTTCGAAAAGCTAAACATAAACATTTTTAATTGTTCAATTTACTTATTATACATTTCATTAAAAAATATTTTTGACTACATAAACAATTAACCTAAAATGTGATATTTTTCCGCATCCTAGTGATTCTACGTTTGTATGTATAATCAACTAGAGAAGTAATATAAACAAAACGTAATATTGTACCGGATGTAGAAGCACGTTATTAAAAATTAAAAATTATGCAACGACGTTATTAAAACACAAAAAAAAATTGTAAACGCTTGCAACCTTAATAAATCTGGGCCGAAACATTTGTACAAATTGCAATCTTACTTGTCCTCCTATTAAAATACTTCGTTCAAAACACTTTCTCTACCTTTTGTACACAGCGTGAATCATTTTATAGCGCAGCAAGCAAGCAGCAAATATATATCTTATATTTTTAAATGTCAATAATTTTTGCATCACAAATATCGGCTCTTTAGTAAAAAGTTACCTAGCACGCCGCCACATTGAAATTCTGATATCCTCACATGTGCTTGCCATGGAAATTCGGCGAAGCGAGCTTCTCTGCCTCCAATGATTCTTTTCTGTAAAATACGAGTTGACGGCAATCCGCAATCAATCTGAAAATGAAATACATAAAAAATCATGGGTATTATTATCATCATCTTCTATTTTACTTTTATTTTGAGCCATTTCTCTTAAATAAAGAATCAATGTTACATCCACCACGTCTGCAAAATACGGGTTCGCCGAATCTACAAATCGTCAATATATTAAAACCGAGCTATTAAAAAAAAACTAAACAGAAACGAATCGAAAATATATAAAGAAAAATCGTTATTAAACTTCAGTTAAGATAAAAGTTAAAGTAGATAAATTTAATGATTATATTCATTACAAAAGGTGTATTAAAACAGACCTGATTTGAAATTCTCTTACTGGTATGTATTTTATAAATGTCTTAAATTATGTAAGTGAAAAGTTTAAGAATTTTAATAAGTAAAACTACACAAAGTAAGACAGGTCAGAAAATAATAACTGCAATAAAGAGGAATACCAGCAATTTCCCGTCCATTCGAAATAAATTTAATAAAAATAATAGTTATTAAAAATCACGTGCATAATTTATTTGTCTACTTGTACCTGTGTGAGGTCATCATCAGCCCGTCGCCTGAACACGTTAGCTGGTACCACATTTCTCTGAGGAACCAGACGAAGCTTTGGCGGAACTACTTTGTATTTCCATTCCGTCGATGAAATACTGTAAACCATATTAGTGTTGTTAGATTTAAATAAATCTTATATGCTTTTTCATAAATTACTTTATGCTTTACTACATTAATAGAGGTAAAAGCCATGTAAGTAATTAAACTGCCTTAAACTTCGTCAGTCAGCTACAACTTACTCTTGAAGGTAAGCCATTCCAAAGGCCCACTTAACCTAATTTTTTGTATATAGATATGTATTAAAAACTTACATGTTATCGAAGTCATCGTTACTTCTAGTAGGTTCTGGCGGGCCACAGCAGGTGAACAGCCAACTGCTTCCGCAGCCTCTAAGCCTTATGCCTCCTCTTAACCAACAGCTCAGTGAAAGAGTGCATGGTTTCACTTCAGTTCCAATGTTGCACGTAGTCGGAAACCCGAAAAAGGAAGCTATCACACGGCTGGTTAAGGCTGTAATTGTTAATTAGCTTTATTTTTGATTTCCTAAATTGGTTCCACTTGTTGTTAGTTAGATTAATCTAATATGATTGTACTATCATACATGACAAATAAAAATTTAAAATGACTGTGTTAATTAAGGAAAATTATTTAGATTATGAAGTCGGATAATACATGAATTACCTTACCTTCTACTGCACCAGTTTGTCCAGATACATTCAAAATCATCAAAGGTATTAAAACTCCCGTACTCATTCGCCACTTTGTAAAGCGTCTTTGTCGCCATTTTGTGATTTTATGATTCGATTTGCGTACTCGTAAAACTCTGTGTAGTTTAATAGGTTCTGTTTGTTTTATAGTATTCCATGGTATATTTGTGATATTCACCCTTGACATGGCGCTTTTATAAATTTGTATAGTTCGGACATATCGTAAGTTTATTAGTTACGTTCTTTGTTCATAAAATATACTGGAAAAGAATAATGGAATATATTTCTCCATAATATTTGTTTTGATTTAATTACTTTATCAAACGGATATAGTTATTGCATGTGGATGGAAGAATTTTATTTAAAATATCCTATAGAATGAACCATATACCTAAAATACGATTGTTTGTATAACGGGGTTTCATTTAATAAACTTTTAATTTTTATCTACAATGCACTAATAACAAGACGTAAAATGACAAGCCGAAATTGGTGACTGTGATTACTGAACACTCTAGCTCATATATATGTATATATGTGTTTATACGACCCCAGAAATTCTTTTATGGCGATAAATTGATAAAAGGGAAGTGGTAGCTGACCAGAATAGACTCATAAAGTTTTTGTGAATTAATCAGGATGGCCCGTTACAAAAAAGGCAGATTAGCGACTAGGGTACGAATATACATAACTAACAGATAAAAAACAATTCCAAAACAAAAATTTATATATAAACCATAAATAATAGTGTCTTTAAAATGTTTTTAATATAACACAGTGGCCCAATAGAGCGGTGGTGCGTTCACCGCTTTCCCTCCGTTAATTGTTACATTGGAAGTGCCACAGCCATTATTACCGCCTGTGCCTACAGCCTGCTGCTGTCTGGTGGAAGGACTTATTTATGTATGTTAAGTGAGAGTTAATGCAATAACCATGTTATAACGACACCAACCATTGCATTCAAACAAAACATTTCTTAAAGAATCTCGCAGAATTTCCGCTCATATACTCACAGAGTCGTGAAAATTTATTTAGGGAATAATAGAAAGTACATGCATTGAAACCAATCAGACAAGAAAAAAATAATATTTTATTCAACCTTGGGATAATGTGGTAGGTGGTGGTGGTACAGTATGCCAGTCGTTAATTTTTTTATCAAGTTTAAAAGGCGAAATAGCATGAGGCCTGTCTCATGGCAAACGGTTTACATAAGTAACGTCTTTAATACCATCAGAAATGCGTAATAGGCCTTAAGTAAGATTTATCATGTTATTTTTGACCAACCATTTTTATTTTATATGATAACTCCAGCAGAATGTTTGTTAAATAATATAAAGGAATATAATCTAATATCTCAGAAAACGAACAGTTCGTGTATCTATAGAAGACAAACGAGATTGAAGTACAGGGCTTGGTTTATATCAATATAACTTTATTAAGAAAATATCATCATCTGCCGATAAACGCCAACTGCTGGATATAGGCCTCCCCAAAAGATCTCCGCTCCGATTGGTCCTTGCTGCTGATTCCCGTGGCCTTGACCAGATCGTCGGTCCACCTAGTGGGGGACCATCCAGCACTACTATTACCGGTATGCGGCCACTGCTCTAGAACCTTATGGCCCCATCGGCCATCAGTCCTTCGAGCAATGTGCCCGGCCCATTGCCAATTAAGTCTCGCAATTTTCAGGGCTATGTGCGTGACTTTAGTTCTTATTGTATATAGTTAAGAAAATATATAATAAGGAAAACACTATTTTTGTTTAAAAAGTGAGAGTGTAAAAGCGTGGGCTTAAGTATAAATTTCGTACAAGTTTTCTAAACTATACAAAAACAGTCTTTGGTAGGAGGCATTGAAATTTTCTCGGAAGTGACGAAAGTAAATTTCAAAGCATTTTTTTAAAGAAAGTATGTCATTTCACACAAAGCGCTTTTGTTTATTGGTCACTAACGAATTCTTTCTTAAGAGTTTTACATAGTGAAAGTAATGAAATATTTCATTATGAGATCTCAATGTAAAGTATATGTATCACTTGATTTGATGTATAATTAAAACATTCATTGAAATTATGTCCATGCCACTTATGCTAAATTTTCTTTATTTTTCATAATTTCTAATTACTATTTGAAAAATTAAACGTTAATAAAAAGTTTAATAAACTATACGTAATGATTATTTTAATAGCTTACGTTGTTACGAGTAGTCTGTAGTTTAGTCATCCTTTATTTACTGTGCATTTGGGGTTAAGAAAAAAGTGTGTTTGTTGGGCTAAATTATTTTGTTATTTCTCTAGTTAAGTTTTCTATGAAAGATCTATTCTTTTATGTATAAATATAACATAAAAGTAAATGAATGATATTTTAAAAATTTCTTAACTGATTTAAGTTAAAATCAAAATGTATCTGTAAAAATTTATTTATAAATAATCTGTCAAACCGACGCATAAGTTCAGAAGAAAAGGCTAAGTTTATGAAATATTTATACCCTCAATTACTTACAGAGAACCTAATTGTGGAAAGTTTACATTTTAAAGACCTTATGATTGTTTTAATTAATTTCATAAAGATATTTGTATAAAAACTTTTGTTAATGATTTTATTTTATTTTATTGTAATCAGTTTAAATTATTTTCATGTCAAAGTTTAGATAAAATGGCTGCTATATAAAGATAGTATACTTAATCCAGTTGAAGTATATTTTTCAAGACCAGTAAGGAAAGCTGAGATATTAGGTATAACCGTGTCGGCTCCGCAATCATTCTACATTTCTCTGCACCTAACCCGATTGAACCAATCAAAACAGACTTTTTAGGACCACATTATAGTATACTCACTTGTTGACAAGATCGCCTTTCACTTTTAGATATAGAAACACTTTCACTCCGCAAAACTCACAAGAAACAAATCATACAATTATATTCTTATTAAATCATGGAGGTTTTATATCAAGCTCTATCTAACGTGTGGTTAAAGCGATGATATTGACTAGTATAAATTTTTATTTCGGAAATTTTCTGTATAATTTAGATTTATAAATAAACGCGAAATGTATGAAATGTTTGTGTCTGCTTGTGGTCGTCCGTCTTCAGCGGCGGTCCGGTCTCGACTGTCGGTGGATTTCTCAAAACCAGTCACATAAGGCTGTATCACATAGATGCGCTGTCATGGTTACTATAGGTTTTTTTTATTAGACGTTGTTTTAAATCTTATGTTTACTATGCATGTAAGTATTTTCTTTAAATTCAAAAACTGCTAAAACGTTTTTGATTCTACTTTCAGTTATACTACACGGATTAAAGTTTTTACATATTTCAGTTTTTTATTAAGTTAAATAATTTGGTCTGTTGGTAGTTTATGGCATTTCTCCCATATGGGAAGGGAATATAAGAAAGGAAGACTAACTTCTTTTAATAAGTTCACTTATCCATATAATCTGTTATCATTATAAAAAACTAGTCCCAGGTTTTGTCGTAGTATCGGTTGTAGCAAAAATAAGAGATTTTAAATGCAGTCGACTCTTAAAATATTAGAAGTTACATGAATGGATTTCATTATTAAATTATAGGCTAAATATACTGTACTGAATATCAACAACATTGATAAGAAAACAGGCACTTTTAAAAAGTAGTTATTAACAAATGTATTGAAAAAAGAATTTTTAAGGACTAAGTACTATATGATGAACTGATATATTTTAAATTTTTTAAGAAATTTAAATTTTTCTCAAAATACTAGACTCCGTACTATGTTATATTTATAAAGTAGAATGTGTCCCCAGGTTTAGATCTAGAATACAGCCTCCGGAGCGGAAAGTTGTAGATAGTTCTATTTTGCTTTTTTCACATACATGGTTTTTTCTTTACATACATAACTTAAAGATACATTATTATGATTAGATAGATGTATACTGTAATTATTTTGTTATTATTAGATGTAATAAAGTACTAAAGTATTAAAATATCAGTTTTTATTGCAAAGAAACTGGAGAAAGCTGCTGGTTTGAGAATAATCATCAAATAACAGAAAAGTTGAGGAACGTATTGGTAACATATTTTTTTTCGTTTTAATCGATTGAACATTAATAAAAGATAACACCTTTTAGTTGTTGTTATCAAAAACTTGTACCTTTCAGTTTTAAACGACTTTTCTGGTGATAAGTGTTCGTTGCTGGACTCTGTGTAGGTTACCGCTAAGCAGTAATGTGTTGTTTAACATTACTGCGGTAACGAGACATAACATTTTGTATTTCAAGGTGATGTGCACTATGTGGTGTAGCATAAACACTACTCTTTTTTGGGCCGAAGTTACATAATTTTTCAGGATAATGTTTTTCTCGTCTTGTTGTTTTGTCAAATAAAATAATATTAGATCAAACCGAGGCAAAGATTATTTTAGGTTTGTTTTAGTCTCAGTTATTTGTGTGGCCTCCTTCTGCGAGACAGTCATGTCCCAGAAGGAGGCCGACGAGCGGGCCAGGGAGGATAGCCCAGGGGCTTC
>DWLS01006991.1:0-11125 GCA_018246255.1 Pachliopta kotzebuea | reverse complement strand
ATAGGCGAGACTGGAAGAGAAGAACATGTTGTGCCGACCCTACATAAAGTGGGACCAGGGCAGGAGAAAGAAGATATATGTTTCATTATAACAACTCCTAATATAACTAAAATTCCATTAGCAGAAGAAAATTGCGCCACGTAATATTCATTTCATCCTGTATTTGCTTTAACGCAAAACTCTTTCTTTTATCTCTATGTAAATCTTTATCGTGGATAATATTCAGTAATATGTGTAAATTGACTTTTACGGTGAACTAAAATCATAAAGGTGGAAATTGCATTTCTTAAAGTCTCTGAGAATGTTATCTGTGCATATAGTGAGGTGTGATAAGAGAGAGAATCCTATGAGCGTAAATATTGCTTTAACATAATGGTACTGAGCCGAGCTCCTCACGGGACTGGTGGGGACGAGACGCCGCAACCTTCTGAAGGTTCCATGTTCATGTTATATTATACTGGAAGGATCTGCTCTGTTGTCTTGATATGTAAAGGAAAGGACAGAAGTAACCTCTGTCTGTTGTAGCAAGGCGAAAATGCTACGAAAGGCTACGGATTGCCTTGAAACGTCTTTAAGGGTAGCATAGATCCCACGACCTCTCCCAACGCGCCAGGGGTGACCATCGACGAGCTTCCCGCAGATACAAATCCTACATAATCCCCGCCCCGGGGCAGGGTATCTTAAATGGAACCCTAATCATTTAGATGAAAGGTTAACGGTAATATTAGTAATGTCAGTTCTATTATTAACATTATTGTGTAGTACTTTTATTCTTTTTTGGCAACGGCTATTGAAATAGCGCTAGCAAACTCTAAAACTTTGTTAAGATTATTAAACAATTTGAAAACTAAATTCTCAAAATTAAATCTAACTAAATACAAACAATCGGTAAAGTTAAAAGGGGGTCTGGTATAGCAGCGATTGTTTAAGAAAATCTAGCGCTTGCTTTCCTTAAGTTTCTTAATTAATTAACATTGTGTTCGTGTATTAAATTTTTAAAGTATCCTTCAACGGGGAAAATATTAAAAATGAAAGCAGGAGCAGTTCTCGGAGGGTTAATTAAGCGTCGAAATTAGGTATCTTCCTTAATTATGGAAAGGAAACTCTGTAACAGATGCTCGTCTTTAACCAGTCGAGTTAGTGACGAGGGAGAAAACAAACTACTTCTTCAACTTTGTAAAGCAAACAACACCGAACATGCGAATAACGGGCTTAATATTAATACAGAAATACGGAGACACTATTTTAGATACAATTTTAACAGCAAATTGTTGTAACAATTTAAACGAAATATAAAATGAAAATAAGGTAAAAGAGTAACTCTACCAGTTGCGACTTGAATCTTCAACAGTACTGTTTATATCAAATGTTTCTCTTAACATTTAATTAGGGCCGTTATAAACTAACACTACAAACTGCTTTTTGAGCTTTATCTCTCGATTTTCGTTTAAACTTAATATAATTTATGCTTAACTCTGGGGAGCCATTCTTTCTCTGCCCGAGCGATAATCAACCGTAGAGCGAGTGGAGATCGGTTGCAATCTCCCTGTGCTCGGTTAGCTGGAACTGCGCTTCGATTTATAGTTACTCCAAGTACATTCTTCCTTTGTTTTAAGCCAACTCGAATTAACATTTTCAATGGAATATTGTAACCGGTTCTTTGGCGCAGTAGGGAGAGTTAGCAGTAGATAAAAACCTTAACCAGCACCGCACCGCGCAATTAAACCGCCCAGCGAATACGTCTTTTGTAATTGGCGTAGCTTTTGCACTTAAAAAATATATACTCACTTCACTCATACTCAATAGCAATCAAATATTAAGGAGTTTTAAATTACATTTCACTTTTTATACAGCCTTTATTGTAGACAATTATTTATCCTTACATATTATACTAGTGGTATACCTCTGTTGCCGGAGGTGGCGAAGGGAGGCTTTTATAATACAACTACACAATAAAAATCTTTCATATTTAAAGCTTGATAATCTAACTTTCCTTTCGGTTAGTCTTTTGCTGGAGACAGCACTTATTTCAACCGCGAAACAATACTGTGCAAACATTAAACAGAAATTACTGGGGTAATAAGACATATGTCTCAAAGCGACGAACGAAATGTGGTGCTATGTATACCATCTTAACTAGCGGTATGTTATTGACAAGCGAATCACTTATTATCATGTATGACAAAGAGAAAAAATGTAAATCACATATATTATATAAACATTAAGTAATTTTCGTTAGTTAGTCATCATTAATTTACAAATCCACCTTCACAATTAAAGCCCTGTGTTCTTTTGCACTGTATACTTCCTAAATCTTCGTGAGACGAGCAAGGAATATAGTTACACGTTCAGCCGGATTATTAGTAACTATGTAAAACAAACTAAACTTTAAACTAACTACATTGAGCTGGTAACATAAATTTGACATTACATATTCACGTAGACATACGCACATACAAACTGTTAGCCTGAACCCCCGCCTGGGGACGCGACTTATTAGCCAACCGAATCACCTTAGAGTTGATTAAACGCCTGCAAGCTATACACGAGAAAATTTCGCCTCACGTAATTACATATATACGTATGTATGAGCGGCTGTGGGGATGTCACCATGAGATGAGCTCTCCCCTTTCAGATACCAGGTACGTAGGCAAGGAGCTAAAAATTTTCAATTCACATATTAATTATATAAACATGAAAAATGTACCGCTTTCAATTTGCGCGTACGTGTGAAATAATATCGTAAACTTTACCGGAGGAGGCTGCGTATAAAAGAAGTAGGCCGTGTTTAATTTTTTTCACAAGTCTTACCCCTCCACAATAAAAAGGCGCCGAGCCGTGGACACACTGCCATGTATCATGCCACATAATGAGCCCCCATGTTATTCCTCCCCCAAACCACCCCGTGAAGCTCGGAATGAAAGTTTAAACGTTTGGAGGCAAACATAAAAATGTTTTAGAACTTCTTCCTTTTGGCCGGTCAAAAATACCACGAAGCAATCGTTGACGTTTTCATTATGATCGAGTTTTTTATCCAAATAAAGGTGGAACGACAAGTTTAATTTAATTTTCTAGCCGGGGGGCAAAGTGGGGGAGTGTCTGCGAATTATTCTGCGAGATCACTCAGATGAATACCGCGGGGTATTGAGAAACTCTTTTAGGGAAGATCCTTTCGCAAAATTACACCCATTATTTGAGTACGATTTTTTCATTTGCGAAATGAAAACAATCATGAAGAAATTTACTGTTACGTACGTTGTGTTTTCATACGGAATATAACATAAACCACAGCTTAAAAAGAAATTAAACATTTCTTATTGTACTTAATCATCATCGACAAATAGACGTTCACTACTAGACATAGGCCTGTCCCAATAATGAGAGGATTTTGTGTGTGGAGAACCAGAGCCTTGTTTGTTGTTTACTAAGGTGCACTACGAGCAGGTGTTCTTTGCTTGGGTCCCGTGGTTGTTGTGTGGGACCCCTTACACACCACCTGCTCACTAACCTCGCGGAATGTATTGAGGAAATTACGAAAATAAAATGTTTGATTGCTGTATCAGCTTATAAGAACGTTTGATTGGAAGAACATCGCGCGGGCGTAGCGAAGGATTAAAACGTCAAGCAAACCTGTACACCGGTTACCGGTAACCCTTTTTCTGCATTAAATTTATATTAGGAGCGGTGTCAGTTCGCATCAATTAATCCGGGCCCCGGCGGCGGGTCGCGGCCGCTTCCCCGCCACTTTAATATAACAAGATGAGGCGGAATTGTTCCGAGTCACGCTCTTTATTACCCGCGCTAAGCACCGGCCTTCCCGCTCTGATCGCATTATAACCTTTCCAAATATTCATATCTTCTTTCAGAAAAATTGAAAGGCCCTCAAGTATCGGGCCCGGGCGGCGCGGCGGTTTACAAATTTTCAATAGCTCGCCTCGGGCGTTAAATGTTGGGTAAACTCCGCAGGTACAGAGCGACCCGTGAACAGAGGGGGAACAGAGAGAGGTAGAGGGGGGTGAGACGGGCCCCTAGGGGTCGGTGGGGCACTCGCCTAATAGATCCTTTAATAACTTTGTTTGAGGTTTTATTTTTAGCGACACGGGGAGAGCAATCCGTTTAGCCGCAATATGTGAATTAACGTCGCATCCCGTATGTGTAATATTAAAGAGATGAATTATCGCTAGCGAAAAATGGGAAAACTTGTCTTTAATAATAGCCAAAAACTGTTTGAGATTTTGTTTGATGTATTAAAATAAAAAGAGAACTAAATCAAAAGATGATGATGGATTGGGAATAGGATTTGCATTGTAATTACCTTAATATAATTACATTCTGTGTGTTGGCCAGTTAACAGGGGTTGCCACGCTTCCCGTTGTAGCCACACCACTGCCGAGGGTTCAGCTATTACATTATTATGCCCCGTTGGTACTTCATCAGTGTTTTCATTACTTCCGGCGCCCTCCGAGTCCGTACAAAATAAAGTTTGCACATTATTTGGCTGTGGAGAGAGAGATTTCTCACTAATCGATCTTACTCTCAGGAGAGATACGTATCCACCAGTGACACTTCACAATGAAGAACTCCCGCAAGAGGACAATGCCAAATAATTGAGATTGCACTTAGAAGGTTGACCTGACAGAAACATATATGGACAAAGCGAAAACAATTAAATTTGGAATAGTCACCATGTACTGGTTTATAGGACGCCACTCACAAATGACCACACACAGTAAATCGACAATATACAAAGCCATCCCAAAACCTATATGGACATACGGCATCCAGCTCTGGGGTACAGCCAGCAATAGTAACATAGAGATTCTGGAAAGGTTTCAAACAAAAACACTGAGAGCCATTTTTAACGACCCATTTTACATCAGCTATAAACTCATATACCTTGACTTAAAACTACCAACCGTCAAACAGGATATAACAAAATACAGCAACGCTTATCAAAAATCGATCTCTGGACATAAAAATGAACTTGCCCTCAGATTGAGTGGAGATCAATCTCCTGTATTAAATACAGAGTATTAAAGACACAGTATTCCAACTCTATTAAATAGATTTACCAGGATGGAATGAAACACCCAACTGAGCATTGTTCCTCCAAGCCAAAATCTATAAGCAGATAAATAATATATCGGACAAACTAGTGGCTTATTGTTTTGTATAACAGATTTCCGTGTCGCAGAAAAAAAAACTAATCGATCAAAATAGCCGCCTACACCATCATAATTTTGGAAGTTATTAACAGTTCGCTTTACTTATTGCTACAACGCAGAACAGTTCATAGATCATCTTTTTATCATCATTCATTTTTCTTTTAAAATATTGTTTTTGTCATAAGATTTCCAATTGCAATGGTTTCTACATTATTCATGCTTTTTCACAAATTGTAGAGAAGTTATCTGTGATTACTAATTTCAAAGGACGGCATTAACAATAAAGCGGTCGGTTATCGGTGGATAGCTACAGCTGCAGAAAGCGGCCGCCTATACTCCTCCGAACGGACATGAATATTACATGCGATTACACCGGAACTTGTAAACTGCGCGAACGTCGTCCGCCGCGGAGCCTTTTTGACAGCAATGCTCCCGTTCTCAGGCTACTTAAGCTCGCAAAGTCCAGAAACCCGCCCCCGGGGTGTAACGGTATAGAGATGAATAACACCCGCGCAACGTCCGCCGCCGGCTTTTCAATTTACAACTTTCCCGCGGCCGTTCCAGGGAACTTTTCCGCTCGTGCCGGGAAATTTGACAAAATGTTTGTACAAACATTTTTATCAGGGCCGATATCTCTGTTAGCCCGCTGGGTTTTATATTAGATTTGACGTCGGCCAGCCGATATTTGACCGGCGGCTGAACCGGTAATGCCTGCCTACCTACTGGTTTGTACAGCGCGACGTCTGCGTGTGATCGGCGGAATATTAATTTCGCCCGGAACCAACAACGATTCGTTTATTTTCAACTAATAAATATATGTATGAATAAATATCTCCCCTACAATCCAAAAAAAAAACAATGTTAATATACCAGATTTTAGTACTAAAATGCAAATTATTATTAAGGTATATAATTACTAAACATACACATTATTGATCTGGATAACATTGAAAGAAATTGTAAAGACTTTGTAACGCTTTTAATTTTTCCTGCGATAGAATGAAATATATAACTTAAAAGTTAAAATAGAAAATTATGATAACAAAAAGTATAGAAATAAATGTTACATTGAAATCTACTGCTCGGTAGACTCTATTGAATTGGATCGTTTGAGGAATTACTGGGAGGAAAGAGTCGCGAGCGGGGAGAGGGGAGTAAGGAGAGACTTTACTCGTTTTTAATGAAAAATACACATACAGCTATTAAAGAAATTATTTATATTTATATCTCGCATACATTTCATATTTTAATGTGTAAAAATTCTAAATTATATGAGTAATTTGGATTTCAATTTGTCTCTAGCAAAGCTTCCATCTAGTGCTGACTGAGTTTGCTGCTTATAGAATCGCATCACATATGTACACAGGATAACTTATTCACACAAATAGACGATCAGAGAGGTCACATTAAACTCCTGGTTACGATTTTTTTAAATATTTGATTTATCCTACCCGCTAATGTTTATAACTTAGACCGCTGGCAGGAGCCTGCGTCCGCAGCCCGCAGAGGTCCGAACTGCGCGCCCAGATCAATCGTTTTAGGATACTTAACGATACTTTGTGCCGCTACGAGCCGTTTTAGGTTAAAGTGGGATCATATTCTGAATGAATAAAGTTTCAATGTAACATATTTCATCACGTGTAATATTTAAATAGATTTTTCGTTTTATGAACAATTCGCGTTAAGCCATACGTTCTTTATTACACTTTTTTTTCACGTAACTGTATACTCGTTTATAACTAATTTCACGACGGGTAATATCACAGTAATAAACGTTACTTTTCTATGAATTATAAATAAATATAAATGAAAAAGTATTTATTTGGAATAAAAAATGATCTACTAATGTAGATGTATTACTTATCTGAAGTCTTTAAACATAAAACAATACTCTTGCTTGTCATGGAAGTTGATGAAAAGGGTCTTCAGGTTATTCAAACAGTATTGGATAGACCGTGAAAATGGAGCTATCTGTTACTATTTGCTGTAAGGTTTTCATTATCATCATCAGCTTAAGTAGGTCTTCATCTGGATGTTGACCATTTCATTAACATTCTTTACTTGATGTTAAAAATTATCGAAATATTCTTTGCGATTACAAATGGTTTTTCAATCCCTCGTGAAATTTTTCACAAAGTAACATCTGGCCGAAAAACAAACGTAACGCCTGCCTTCTTCCCACTCCAGCCTCCGCCAGAACCCCACAATGGGGGCTCCGGTGCCGGTGCCCGCGCTAAATGGAGCACGGTGTGCCATTAGCCAAATAGATACCCTGACGCCGGTGGCGGGGAGACGAGAAAACCGAGCGTGTGAACGTCACCACCATTTGCAAAGTCTTAAGTTATAGACAACAAATTTTTTCTTTAACTAGTAACACGCGGCATTCTTAAATAAATTAATTGAAATAATGACGGCGGAAATGGAAACAGTGTTAGCGTTGCCGAAACATCGCCTCTATAAACCAGTGTCGGACAAGTGAACGACTACCGGGCAGTATCGATTGAGCGCTGCACTCGACGGATTTAGAGCGGATTGCAGACGGTATCGGCACCCAGTACTATCTGCCTGCAGCACACTGTACTACCAGCCACGAGAATTCGGTATCTTAAGCCCCGAAGTTTGCACTCGATGAATTCCCAAACGCGATTTGATTTAATACGATCTCGTTCAAGTCTGAACCTTTGTTCTTCTCCAAATCTCTTCTACTACTTTTTTTCTTAATGTTCATATACATAATTTTAATAATATTGCACTACCATTTATAATATGTAGAAGCCAATTCCTAAAGAGCTACAGTTGGAGATACGTCTGTCGTTTTCCAATGGGAAATATTTAAGCGATCGTAAGTTTCGCGGACCGTAAAATAAATTACAGCGGGAAAATCATAAAATCGCTTTTATAGCGGCAAAGACTATAAATTATTAAAATAAAATGGTACAAGCGCAATAACATAGTCGGTTGCAAAATAAATTTCAGAACATATGCTATCATTGTGTTATGATATTAGTCGTGACAAAACGACCGTGTTGTCAGAGGTCTAAATGAAAATGATTTTCAAATACAATGGAAAATCTCTTGACATATATAAATAATGATACAATTGAAGCTAATATAAACCTACAAAATTCGTTTTCATAATTTTGTATAGTTTTACATAACTCGTACATTTTTCGCCTTTCCCTCAGCGAACACGACACTAACGTCTCCATCATTATTGTTGCAGCCGGTGAACCAGTCATGAAACAGTCAGAGCTCTCAGCTCCTCGGTTTAAATGCTTCGAGGGTTCGTGGTAAGATGTAGAGAAACTGTTGACGAGGATCAGATGTGACCATGAGCTTCCGACGAGGGTCGTACAAGAGCTTTGCCATCAGCGTTATACAGATCGTCACGATCATATGTCAAGGTGAGTGTTGAGTACTGCTATGTTATAGTGACAAATGATGTGATAATCATTGTTAGGAATTGTCGTCCCAAATTTAGAAATTTTTGTAGTAAGACCTTTCAGGTAAATAATTTTCACATATATTATAAAAAGTTACTATAATCAGTAAAGCAGTAAATTTTACCAGCGTATCAAGTTTTTATCCCACATTGGGCGCCTCCTCATCAGCCCGGGAACGGTGAGCATCATAAATGAAACAGTTAATGGAGTAACTAACTTTTCGAAATTACAAGAGAACTTTTCAAATAAAATGCGCCTCAAAGGGCGCTGAGTCTTAATGAAGACAATATTTTGAGGGGTTTCCAACTTGACGTAATTAAATCTCTCCGCTCCACATCGCGGCGCCCGTGTCTTTGAACAATCACCAGCTGAGTTATTTGCGGTGGCAATCGATCCGGTGATGTAAGTTGAAACCTGCCAATCTGGAGTCAATAGCCAGTTTTACCTGACTTACAAGAAATGTTTACATTGTTCTAAATATATCGAATGAAACGATTACTATTAGAGATACTAGATTCAGACGGGGTTTACGCCAACACAACTGTCGCCGAAGAGAAGTGTGGGAGGGTACACTATTTGGGAGAAAAGCGCCTAAACTAGTGAAATTTTTAGCCAATAATGTATGCTTGAAAACATATATTATTTTCAAATATTCTCCTTCGGGCAACAACTCTTCTCGAGAGCAATGCGATGTCTTCTAACTGAGTGATAACATGCAGGAGTATAACTTTAGCTCCTCGCTGAACTTTCTGCTAGACACCAGGAGTATACCTTTCGAAATTATTAATTCTCCTCATTTTTTTCTTTGCGTCTTCATTTACATTACGTAGCTCATTAGTCCTTTAATATTGTAAATAAAGGTATCTAAAGCAACTTTGGAGAGAATCAATTCAGAGCGGAACGGCAATGAACACAATAGCCATAATATTATACGAAAAGGGAAATTCGCCGAAATATTCTTTCATTTCACCTGAAAGAGAGTGGAGGCTTTAAAAGAAATATGAACAACGTTTTTATTAAGGCAGCCATCGCATCGTAGTCGCGGCCGGCGCCGGTCTAATGATTATATATATATTCATATATATTATTTGTTAGACTATTTATTTCTCCTTACCACTATCATCACAAGAAGCTCTTTATGTAACAGGAAAGTTAAATAAGTATTTTATAACGACTGAAACTTTCAAATTCTTAAAAACAAACAAAATGATGATACAACAAATTGAAAATCCTGAAACAATCAAAATTTGAATTACATTTTTTAAAGTGTCTGATATTTTTGTTTCTAATATTATACATATAGAATGTAAAGGCTACAATGAAACTTAAAAGTTTAACTTTGGGGTAACACAAAATATTATCAAGTTGTTGTTAAGGTGACTTGAAGTAAGCACATTAGCTCGTTATTATGCGCACTTGCAGCAAGTTTTATCTACCTCTCATACTTAAAAGCTTTAATATCACGATTTTTTAAATTAAAACAAAATGTTTACTTAGGCATGTATTCTGCAATGCACTGAAGATGACCACTGATGGGTTTTAGTGGGTATAAATCCCAGATAGCCCTGACTTGCTCCCAGAAGCCGAATATCTTTAGAAGATTTCCCACGCGCCAAAAAATGTCACTTATTCAATAGTCAATATGACATGGTCTCCTTTAATATCACTACTGGCACACAGACGTATCACTCCTTATCAAGTAATCGTAAACCGTCCACGCAACATGCTCCTTCTATATCAATTTATGATTAAAAACTTAAAAAAACTGAGTAACGAAGATGGACCTGAACAAAAATAAAAACCCTCTTTGAATATTACTTCGCGAAATAAAACCTTTGCCGGGCGGAGAGTTTTCAGCGTATTTTAACAGACCTTCAGGTCTTTCTTCGAATTAAACAATATTTTAATAATAACTCAAACTCTCCGACTGAACTTACCCTCACAATGGAGCGATAACAATAACTTTATTCGAATGAAAAACTAAAAAATTCACACAGCCGCCTGTTAAATATTAATTAATGAAAACGTCTAATAGTTTAACTAGAACTTGTCTTAAAAAATTTCATTCATTTAATATTCTTTTTAAACCATCCAAAGAGACCTTTATCTAAACTAAATTTTCAAGTATAATAACATAATATCTTACAGTCAGAGTAGTTCAAAGTCGTTACTAATTTTGTTATATAAAGTATACTATACTCGGGACCATCAATGAAGGTATCTTGTGCATATTGTCACTTCCTATCCCTTATTTGGAAAAGAGAGAGAGCCAAGGCCGAGATAAAACTCGGGCAAAAGATCAGGGTTGGTATCATCGCCTCTCTGATTAGTAATGACGGAAGTCGCATACAAAAGGCAATAAAAAGAAACAAAACTAGTCCTTGATGTAAGTTTTAAAATTGTAACAGAAGTAAATATGAAATAGTTGTAAATAACAGATAATGTGCCGAACAAGTACGGGTTCGGGAGCCCGCGGCACAAGGTTCACCGATAATACGTGTGCGTGCGTGTACTTAC
>DWLS01006990.1:0-11126 GCA_018246255.1 Pachliopta kotzebuea | reverse complement strand
AATCAGGACATTCTGCAGAAGACAACTCTCTATAACACTCGTCAACTGTACAAGCGATGTAAATAAATATTTCTTCATATAATTTACATATAATTTCTGCAATAAAACAATATCCATCGACGAGAAAATTACTTTTTATAAACATACCTGCAAGTATCTCATCTAATAAGTATATTAGCAGCATATAAAGTTATTAATTACTTTTTAAATTCGAGTTCCAAAATATTATTTTTACGCATTAAGTGGCTCTAGGGACAAAGAGAAAATATCCACAAAAAACTGAAAATATTTTTGTTTACTTTTAACTGTTTATAATTTGAAATAATGTATAATATGTAATAGAACTAATTGTGGTAAAGCATTAACTTTAATTATTCCCAGAGTGAAAGTTTAAAAGTTTTAATTAGATCCTGAATGGTGAGATACCCTCATTGTTAAATGCCCTCCAGCCCTCGTCAAACGGTATAATTTAACTCTGTCACTAAACTTTATGAATTTTTATTCACACTAAAAGTCATTGCGGAATCTGCAAAGGCAGATTTTTAAGTACGCCTAAACTTTAACTGGTGCCTTAAACCCAATATATAAAAAAGGACTATTTTAAATCCTTTGTTTTTCATTTGAAATTTTACTCTGATTTTAATGATAGTTTTTGAATATAAGTGCCTCTCGCTAACAAAATCTTAGGTTTTAAATAACAAAAAGCACCTTGTATAAAACAAAGTTTGAAAAATAAACTAATCTCTGGCACTATAGAAATTCAGAAGCTGTTTCAAATTCCAAGAGCAATATGGATGGCACTTGCTTTAGCCTCAACACATAGTTAAGCTTTAACCTGAATACCTTTATTTATTGATGATCTCTTTATAGAATGTTTAGCTTTATTAACATTCCCGATTAGAAGAAATATATGGCCGAATATATATAAATAATAACAACATTTTTAATCAATGTATATTTGAGAAACAGATCATTATTAACACAAATTAAACCGTAAAATGTGCACTATTTGTATAGCTTTTGGTAAAATTTTCTCTTTTAAAGTAAAATGTAAAACATATATTATATATATAAATTCTTCAACTTTCGTTTGTTAGTTAAAAGGACTAGGTTTAATTTTTTTTAATTAACTTGTCCTGTTTATACCAAATTTTTATCATGATGAAACATTTGAGAAACAAATTTGAATACCGAGTTTTGACAAACAGAGAAGAATAAATTTGATTAAGAAAATTTGTCACAATGGTTGAGATGAAATGTAACAATGAGAACAAAAAGAATTATAATGCACCTACTAGAAATTTCTGTTAGAATTTCGTATTCGACTTTTTGTATTTATCTTCGGTTCGTTTCTTTGAACAAGAATTAGAGCAATGGAACAACAAACAAAAATAAAGCGTTCACTAAAACGCAAAACGTACGAGCGAAATGAGTTTGCAAAATGTTGCACAGTAAAACACGAGAAGCCATACTAATGGAACACTTTAATTGAGATACTCTAGAATCGTGTTACGAAATTTTTTATGTACATTATGTGTTTTAATTTTTAAAGCTCATTAAAACTTCTCCAGCGTTCAACTTAGTTTTTACCCCCATAATAGGGTTCCAAACCAAACAATATGTATTTTTTACAAACGTACAGAACTCGGCTTAATTTTGTACACAGGGTTAGTTTTAACCACAGATAAAACGGTGCAAGTAAAGTTTCTATTCTTATTATTCTGTTCTAGTATAGTATTTCTCTATATTCTAAATTAAGGAAGAAGTCTAAACAGAACAGAAGAAAAAAATTTAGTCTTTTGTTATTTTAAATATTCATGTTAGGCACGTTTTATACCTATTTTTATGTAAATAAATAATGTTATTCACGAGTACCTCCAAAATATCTAGTACGAGACAAATACCTAAACAAACTGGGGATTGGAAAAGCAAATTCGTCGAGTAACTGGAACACAAACCGGAAATTTGTTTACATTCCATTTTGGGTAAAGCCCCCAAGTGGCTGCCGATCCCCTGGGCAGGGCGTGACATTATATGACGATAAACATAAATTTAATACAACCTAAATCTAAATTCCTGTAATCAATACTTTCCTTATTTTTAAATGGCATACTTTTATGGCAAAAACCCTTTTGTTTTAATTGTTGTACCCACGTAATTAGTGATATGAACAAACCTTTATTTTATGGATAACATAATATATGTTATGTACATACATAAATATATATATTATGTATAAAATATATTTATTATCAGACATAGACCTCCTCCAATAGTACGGGGATTTGAGCCAACTCTCCCTACTCTGGGCCAATGAGGGTTGGTGGGGATTCAACGATATTTCACATATTTGTCTTTTTGTATATGTAAATACAATTATTTTTACATACACATACATATACATGTATTTATATATACACATATATGTACATATATATATAGAACATAGTTTATCCTTTATCAAGGTATGCTAGAAGAGAACTCTTTTTAGGGTTAAACTCGCCTTTGTTACACACCTTTTAAATTTCACTTTTATTTATTTATTTCTAAATAAGTGTGTACATAAAGAAATAAAATAAACAAACATACAATAGAACAATTTACATATAAATTTACAAAGTCTTTTTGGTTGTATTGTAAATGTTTTAGTCGATTACCTTGGTTTACAGAATGTGTTTTAGACGATATTATAGGCCCTGTCAAAACTTTTTCAAAACATCTTCGGCCTGCGAAGAAAACAAGAAGCAAACATTAATTATTGTTTCATAACTTTGGTTATATAAAAGAAAAATATTTTCCAAACAGAATTGTAATTGGACCAGATAAAAACCTGTTTCTGAAGACTGGACTTTCATAACATATTTTTAAGACAAATATTTATTTTAGAATTCAAATATTATAACTAACACTCATACTCATAAACTAGTAACAGCTTTGACTTTTTAACAATTAAAGGATTTTTAACCTGCATACGGTTATTTGAAAGGTTCTTTGTACCAAAAAATGTAAAAACAACATTTTGCAACAAATGTTCTATGTACTATACGTGAATGAAGGATTAAGCCGGTAAAACCGCTGGGTATCTAGGACACGAGGCGGTGACTTTTTCTATTCTTTTCAGGTAACATTTGCGAGAGGCGACCGACCGCACAATGACTACGTATTAACAATCTGAACAAGATAAATGCTCATAGTATTGTATCACTTTGTTTCCTTTTTGGCGCACCCATATGTATACTCATAAATAATGTAGATTTTTTGGTTTCAACATAAGGATTATGTTTTTGATTAAACAAAATTCCATAAAAAAAATACCTTTATTCTCATCTGCTACTGAACAAAAATAATTACATTCACAATATTCATTTTACTTATTAACAAATTCCTAAAGATATAAAACATGGCTTGAAATATAAATACAATAAATTTACGAAAATTATGAAATATTTATTATTCGGTTTAATTAATTTTGGCAGAAAAGCATAATAGAAAGCATGATGGTTGGAGTCTGTTATCGGACACCGTCTACACAGGTATAACCAAAGCGTCTATGACTACAGACAAACTGAGTTCTGCAAAACCGGCGCTGTATTGCTTGTATAATTATTGATGTAACAAGACACCAAATCCTGTGTCTTTTGGAGACGACCACAATGAGGTGCTAAATTCATCGTGTTAACTAGCGTCACGTTAATTTACAGACACCCCTATAACACAGTTACTTGTCAATACAAGCCAAAGACTCCATTATCAATCCAGAAAAAATTTATATTTATCAAAATTATAAATTAATCCAACCCTTTGAAAGTACAATACGGAAATTCAGATATGAACTAAACTTATCACATTTTATAATATTTTTAAATTGTATGTTATTTATTATTAATGAGATATAGTGGATTTGTTATTGTCTTCAATGCAATCAAGAATTAAATTATAAACTTTTAAAATCTATTGTAATCTTCAATAAATAATGTATGAAAAAAAGTTATTCAATTATCTTAATGATTGTTTACAGATACGGATGAGTTTCAAATTCTGAAACGGAAATTATAATACAAGGCTCATGCTCATGTGCTCGGATTGTATTTCGTCATCATTGTATTTCGTCAATAGTGGAGAGATTTAGGCTATTACTACGCTGGCCCAATAATAATGTGCTCGGAACTCCTGTTAGAAACTAACTTCATGGGAATTCTCTTCATTGTTAGTGCATAATTCTAGTACAATGAAAAATCTTAACTGCAGTGAGGGGCAGACATCACAATTGATAGAGTCGAATGATAATTTAATTTATTGTTAAATAAGTAACGATTAGAATTAGGTCAGAGTTTTTATTTACACAATAAATTATTTGACTAACGATTTTTTATGCTTATTTAGACATACAAAATGAACTCAATTTATGTCATTATATATATATATATACACATCATAATTAAATGTCTAATAATATGAAATTACATAAAAAACCGCTTTTGTTTTTTATTTACTTATTTTTATTCGCAGTACTATATGCAATGTATTTATTTATTTATCTAAAGCTTATTTGTTGATATGTATTTTATAACTAGTTAGGTAATATAATTCAGCGATATCTATTTTTCAATCCAGATCTGTTTTCATTCCGCGTTATATACATTCCACTAGGCACGCAGCAATCAAGTGTATTTCTTCTTATGCAAGAACAAAGAAAATACTGGACAGTGCTAGCGCTTGAAGCGAAATTTAATTTCATTTTGTTCATAATTAATAAGTAGATAATCTACTTAACAAAGGTCTCACAATTTTAAAAGGCTTACCTTTTATTGCGAATCAAGCTTCATCGATAATGATAAATTATAGTGTTATACCATTCTTGAAAAATATGATTTTCATATTTATTTATAATTTCTATGTAAGAAAAACATTTAAAGTGATTGTATTCTATGAACTTATAGGTCATCTCATTCAAATTCTTACTTTAATTACAACATTTTGTAATCGTCTTAATTTATGTATTTCAACATCTAGATCATTTACCTATTTCGATTCAATAGACAATGCATATTCAGAATGTGACTCAATTGTAAAAACTTATGTATAAATAGGGACGAACAATTATAAATAATTAAGTCTGGTTTTAACTTCAAGGTGAGTAACAGCTTTAGTTATTTGTTAATTTCCTTTTCATTATTAATATTTTTGTTTAAGTTATTAATTAGGTATTTCACTTTCTTCATGTATAAGGGTTTTGGTTATCAGAAAGTGTTAACTTAAGAACTTTAAACTTTATTCCTAATTTTTCATGTTAAACAAAAACCATCGGAAACTCAAATTAATATCACTAGTACCTGAATTGAATTTTGGAGATATTTATACATTTGGATGTCTTTCCTAATAGATATTATATTAAAATGAAGCTACAACATAAATTATTTCTGTACCACAGGAACATGCCGCCGAATGTAGATCCTATACCGAGTGGAGTGGTATTCGAAACGGATACCCAAACTCCTGATTTGGGTTTGGACAAAGATGTTTCCAAATTAAAGAAGGCTACACCAAGGAAACATGAATACGTGTGGTTCAATATATTGTGGTTTCTTTTTCTGCATATAGGCTCCGCTTACGGGCTATATTTAGCATTTACATCAGCAAAATGGCCAACTAATGTTTTTGGTGAGTTTAAAATATTTATAATAATATATTTTGTTCTTGCTTGGAATTTATTTGAAAATTTTATTCGCATTTAATTCATGTTTATATATTAAATTTCTTCAACCAACCGTTCTCTATTAAACGAACTTTTCTTGTTATTCTAACTTTCAGTTCCAGAATTCTCCAAAACATTAAATCTAAATCATTTTCTTATATAATTATATATTATATTAATAATAATGCAGCACCTGTACCGACGAAATTTTGAATACATAAATAACTATTATTATAATAATAATTCTGAGGTACCGCAAACACAGTTATACTTACAAAAGATGTGTTTATGTTTTATTTTGTAAATAACGACGATATTCCTGTTTTATAAAAATTGTTTTTTATTACAGCATTTGCAATACACCTCATGTGCGCAATAGGTATAGGAGCTGGATCTCATCGTCTGTGGACCCACAGATGTTTTAAAGCTCGGACTCCGCTGAGGACTATCCTGATGATTTGGCAAACAATGGGCTTTCAAGTAAGTTTATTTTTATATACACTAAAATTAATATTAGAAAACAATTTTTTACCATGTTTGAACCCCATGAACAGATAAACGCTTCCTTGGTTACATGAAGGTTGCAAGTTAATCTGGGGCCAGACGGGATAGACTTGACTAGCGATAGCTTTTTCAAAGTTATCATTACCAACATTGCGGCAGTTACCACATGGATGTCAGAGTATTCTGAGAGAGCCCTACACCTTATACAATCTAATGGTCACTTAAAATTGTATGTGATTAACGACAAGTGACCTGTTAAATAATTAAAAAAATAAATAAAAATAATTAAAAAAAAAAATAACAACTAAACCTAAATCCATGCAAAATACTTACGGTGCTGTAAAAAATAGTTAATTTGTCTCCAACTTTCTCACGAATATTCAACATTTAAAACATTAAATAATAAATGAACAATGCTTAATAATTTAATATATACTTAAAAAATTCAGCGTAATTAAATTACATATAAATTCTGCAATGTTTTATTTAAAACTTATATCGTCAGCTTAATAACAAATTAAGGAACCAGGTCACATCTTTGGTCAAATTCATCATACCGAAGGCATTTACAAATTTAAAATAATTCTCGATGCATTTATAATAGTAAATTAATTAAATGCAAAAAAGTTTAAAGCTGTAGCGAAAACTCCGGCGCTTTAATTTCGTTTTTAAAGTAAAATGAACTAACTGCTCTCAGTTAAGACTAAACAGTAATTGGAACGAAAAATTACGTTTTAGAGTCCAAATTCATTATATAGTTACTTTAAAAATACATTTAGTTCTATTGCAAAATAGTCTAGTAAATAAACAAATGTAAACAAACATTTGGTTTTTAACATTTTACTAAACAATATTTCAATGATTTAAATAATAACATGTAATTTATTTATATGTTTACAAGTTAAAGTATAATATCTTAGATGATGTACTTGTACGTAACTAAGAAACTCATTGAAATATTCCGATCTATAACGAGTAGGTCGGTGTATATTTTATTACAAGTCAACTGTATGATGAGGATTACATGAAGCTACAACATTTTCAGAATTTAATGGAATTGACTTTACGACTCACGAGAAAGCAATTACTACCGCCATAACCCAAAAAGCGAACGTAATAAATCCTTGTGAAAGTTTAATAAACATTTATTGGCTTTTATAATCTAGTACATATTTTGATAAACCGAGAAAAATTTATGCTATCGTAAATTGTTATCAATTTGTAATGAAATACCCAGTCCGCAAATCTTTAGATAATTTCATCATCTATGCCAATTTGTTCATCTTTAAAAGAATTATATAAACTTTTTATGTTAATACATTTTCATTAAATAATTTATACATTTTTATCAGGACTCCATTTTTGAATGGGCGCGTGATCACCGCACACATCACAAATATGCCGACACGGACGCAGACCCACATAACGCTGAGCGGGGTTTATTCTTTTCTCATATGGGCTGGTTATGTTGCAAAAAGAGTCCCGAAGTTATTGAGGGTGGTAAACGAATTGATCTCAGTGACCTTTACGAAGATCCAGTGGTTATGTTCCAGAAAAAGTAAGAATATTAATATTATTAACATTTTCCCAAAACACTTCAAAGGATACAGGTTCGTACAAAAAATTATAAAAACAAAGATCCTCAATTGATATTGTAACTGTTTTCAATTAAATTTCTTGGTAATGATTTATAAAGCAGTTTAAATAACTATTATGAATTATTTTGTTAATAATAGACATTATATGAAGATCATGCCAATCCTATGCTTCGTGTTGCCAACCATAATTCCCGTGTACTTGTGGAACGAGAGTTGGCTAAACGCGTTCTTCATCCCTACCATCCTACGCTACACCTTTGGCATCAACGTGGTGTGGAGTGTCAATAGCTTCGCACATAAATTTGGATACAGACCTTATGATAAGTAAGACGTGTTTAAATTATATTATATTTTGAAAACTATTTCTAGACGATAATCTACATAACGAATAAAATATCAGAGCCATATTGAAAACGTTAGTCAATTAAAATAATGACGAGTTTGTTAGAAGTTAACTCTAATTAGACTTAAAAAGCGCAAGAATAGTCGAATTTTATCTACATAATGAAATAAAGATAAAAAAAAACCTGGCCCTGAAAAGCAGCTGCTAAAAGAAAATGCTTATGGCGTACATCATCGTAAAAGAGAAAGCACTAAATATTCATTACGAAAAAAGTACGTGTATCTTTTTTACAAACTTAGAGGAAATTGTCTACCTCATTCTAATGGCATAATTTATATAACGCGTAATAAAAATCCTTAACCTTTTCTGCTCATTGTAACATTTCAATATTCTAATGTTGACACTTGTTGATTATAGTCAGCTAGTAATCATTTCAAATCTTTTATTATAATACATACGTAGTCTAGACCACCATGCTTCTATAGAAGATAAAGGTTCTGTATAACATTATTTTAGAAAAATAATCGCATAGCTACAACGTAAAACATGTTATCTGTCTGCTCATTGTCGTTTCCATCTATATTTACTAACTTTTAGGTAAATATTAACTTTCTCTTCTTCTTAAAGTGGTGTCTGCACGGTACCTCTATTAAGTGCATTCTCATCCAAATATTGTAATCCATGTACGCAATGTGTCTTGCCTATTTTACTGTGTCTATAAATCGTCAGATCTATTATTAGGTCATAACAATCATGTAAAAATATTTATAATTTTATTATTATAAAATTGTACATTATCATCCATCATTATAATGATGATGATGATGAAAATTTACCAAAATTATATTTATTTTTAATATTTTCGTTAAAAAAATATTTAAATATACCTATATGAATATGGTACCCAAAATTTATATTTTCAAAAAGGTCATTGAATCCTCGAGAGAACATTGGTGTGTGGATGTTCTGCGTAGAAGGTTTCCACAACTACCACCACACGTTCCCGTGGGACTACCGCGCCAGTGAGCACCCTCTCATCAATATGTTAACGCCAACTATTGTGTTCATTGAAGCCATGGCTAAGGTAAGCTTCTAGCGTATTACAATAATTTATGAAAATGTATGTAACATGATACACGTTTTATTTTTTTTTCTAACAACACTAAGTATTGTGCAAACATTATATGTGTCTGGTTTCCAAAGGTGTGCAGTAGAAAGAGAAATTACTTGACTAAAGGCAGACAAAAATTGCTCGATATCTTCTGTCTCACAACGACCAGCACAATGTGGTGCAGTGTTTATCATTCTAGCTAGCACCATGTTGTTGAATGTTCTGTTCACCTGAACGTGGAAATAATAACTACTAAAATAATACTACAATTATTATTTTCATAATATGAAGCATTATAGTTAATTTTATTTGTCCAAAAAGTCATAAAAGGTATTTGTCAAGACATTTCACACCGAACTCGAAGCTCAAATATTTAGTCTACGTTTACTTGGCCTATGTCGAACCGTCACTGACAGCAATCAGTGCTGTCATGTATAGGAGATATATTGAAGAGCCCCAGGCATTTGCACTTTACCGTTGACTCACTGGCCTTTGTCTTCCATTGTCTACACAACAAACGATTTATACAAACAGGAGTGTTCGGAAATGATTTGTTTGTGTTTTTGCCGCCAGCAAAAGTAAAATAGAATATTTTGTAGATATACTAACAATCTATTTATCTATTTTACAATGTTTTCTTTTTGAGGTTTTCTTTAAAATAAAGTAACAGTTATTGTAATGGAAATTATAAATAGTTGATTCGGATTGGCGAGTACATCGTGTCATTGATTTTTTTTTTGTTTTTGAAACGTGTAAGCCATTTCGCCTTAATCTATAGTCATGACCGTATAGTAATCAAAAAAAAATGTGAAAACCAACTTGAATATTTATGTTAACCGTGCGAAATTAAACACACAGTATTAAAAATAAACTTTAAAACCTACCAGATAATTAAGCTAAACACGTACATGATATACCATAGGACTTTATGAAAACTACTTACTTTAAATAAGTAAACTTAAAATTTTGCTTAACTTACGGAATAAAATGTCTTATTAAATTGTATCTCGCGGTCGAGTGAAATTTTATTGTCATAATGATCTTTTAACAGGAACGGATATAGATTTAATTACATCTAATAATGATATCTGATTCAATTACTTAAATCCACATCCGTTCCTGTCATCTACCAACAAATGATTATTGACAGATCCTTTGTGCATTACTTCGATGATCATAAGAGTAATTTGTATTATATTTATGTTATCAGTAGCCACATTCTCAAATTTTTTTTTACTTATAGATCGGCCAAGCTTACGACTTGAAAGCTGTTTCCCCTGACATCATAAAACAACGTACTTTACGCACCGGCGATGGTACACATCATTTGTGGGGCTGGGATGATCCTGAATTCACAGAAAAACTTAAAGCACAATATGGAGCTATACAACATGAAGAAAAAAAGGGAAAAAAATAATTTAGCGACCTAACTTTAGAACCTGTTTTAATGTATTCAAACTTTGGGCTTGTATTCAGCTATGTTACATAAGTATTTTAAAATAAACTTTAATTTATATAATGCAACTTACTTTACTTTTTGTGTTTACTGTTATTATTACATATATAGTTTACTGAACCAGGCATAACGTAGTTATCCGGTAAGTGTATAAATCCTTTAATCTGCGTTAATGACCGTGAAAATTGGATAAACAGTATAAAATTTTTCGTATCTTTACTATAACAATAACAACAATAAATTTATACATATATTAGTGGAAACTTGTTTAGCAGCACAGAAAAATATGTTCTTTTGCGTCTCTGTTAACTTACTACAACCGTGGTAAATAGTTATAATTAGTATTTTATTTATTTTTTTTATTTATTTCACTTTGTACATAAAGTAAAGTAACAGCAAATATTAATTATACTAAAAAT
>DWLS01006989.1:0-11126 GCA_018246255.1 Pachliopta kotzebuea | reverse complement strand
CCCGTCCCACCCCTCCTTCCCCTCCCTTCCCCCACCAAATTCCGCTCCATTCCACAAGAAAATTCCGCTACTTTCCAAAAGTAAATTTCGCTCCTTTCCTACAGTAAATTCCGCTCCTTTCCTACAGTAAATTCCGCTCCTTTCCTACAGTAAATACTAAAACTTTATAATATTAATAATATATTTTAATCGAATTAAAATAAACAATGTAAATATGTAACATGTTTTCGTTTTTATACTAATTTAATGGGATGGATGAATTTGATGATATTTAATAAGTTGCTTGATATCAGGTTCGATTTAGATTAGATACTCGAAAACAGTCGTAAGTCGCCAGTCGCCGCCCAGTCGTGGGTTTGAGTGAAATTTAAAATACTATAAAGAGTAAATGAAATTACAAATTATACGTGGCCCACAGTAATGCCCTCCATTTTTTCTGGGCCTCTTAACGCCCCCCTTTAGGTTTCAAACGCCCTCAAGAGGGCGATATCGCCCACTTTGAGAAAGACTGCATTATGAGATACATGCAAAATACACATACATATAACTTAAAAGCGCGTCACTACCAGCAAGATAAACCGATCAGTTAGTTGTTTACCGCCTACAGTACAAAATAATCTTTGGTTTCTTGTTAAAGCTAAAAAAAGCCTTTAACGTTTACTTATTATTGCCGCATTTTTAATCGACAACTTTGGCATTGAATTTACGCCTAAAAAAACATTCTGTTCATTTTGACCATGATACGATATTTAAATAGTTAATTATAAATTAATTATTATTTAAAGCGTTACCGTACTCTGATAACATCATAAAAAAATCTTGTTTCTGTAATTAATATGTGAAGATGGTCCCGTGCTCGTATCGTTACGGGTGTTAAAAATAAAATGCGGTTATGGTTATAGATTTAATAATATAGCTGAAACGCATGTATACAAAAATAGTCTTTCTACCTTACTTTTTGCTTGTTATTCAGGATATTTGATGAATAATCAAAATTCTATTCATTGATTAACTTGCGCAGTGCCAAAAGGTCAGTAAACGCTGCGACAACGACACCGGACAAACGAACGATGTAAATTACGAGTTTTATGCCCGCGAGTTCACTTGTAATTCATTGGTAATTATAATTCAATATCCAAAATGAAATAATGCGGTACGGCTGCACAAAGAAACTTCACATGATGTTGTTATAACGATAGATTTACAATTGTTTATTCGTTGAAACGACACACACCAACGAGATGTTTATAAAAAATTAAATGATATCTTAATTCATTCACTAAAAACCAAAGTGGTGCTGGTGAAGTCGGTACTGCACCTTAATGTAACTTTCGCCTCTAGACATTATTGAATCTCATTCCTTAATAACTTTATTAACTTCAATTGCTTACAAATCGGAACTGAGTAACATTTGTACCCTACTGCTCGGCGGAAGAAATAGGAGCTGTGATGGCGTAACTATAAGTATGATAGATAGCTAGCTACGATTAGACAAAACTAACAAAATTTACGAGGGTTTATAATTGAACTTGTACTTCATAATTGGCATTGAAATAACTTCGGATTTTAGAAATCGGTGATATTTTTTTTTTTTTTTCGGGTGATGTCGATGCTTTCGGCCACTATTATGGCCGTGAAAGCTTCATCTGACCCTGCGCTCGCTGATCCGGACTCCGCGAGCTAGAAGATCGGTGATAAGCTGCTGCATTTTAAAACTAAAATACCTATATCAGTCGCATAGAAATTATATATTTAAACATACACTGAAATTTTAAGAAAGTATTGCTAATATTACTTATTACTTTAAATTATGGTTATTGATATATAGAATGTAAATTAACTGTGAAAGTTTGTTACTGACCTTGATCATTAAAACTTCAATTATCTTAAAGCTTTTTAAGTATAAATTTGAAGGTTAAACTTCTTAGTGCATGATTGACGTATCTACAAATTTGGTAAGGCAAGTTAAAATATTTATCTAGCAAATTATATCACATTTCCATTTAATACTTTATTTTTGTATTGCAGAAAAACTAAAATAAAAGTTAATAAAGTTTTTAACCTCATTAAATAATAATAAATATTTAATGACATTATAGGTTTTTGAGTAATACAAAAACAACTTAAGTCTACATTAGTAATTAATTAAAACTCTTTTTTATTTTTACAAGAAAATTAAGTAATTTTTAAAATGTCTGTACTAATAGGCGACTAGGTAGTAGTAGTATGTCCCGGCGCTGCACAATATTTTTAACTAACGAATAACCTAAAATTACCGGTATTAAGTAAATTTAATGTCTATTACTAATTACAAATACGTTTTGCCACCTTACTTACTATATATTGTTTACTAGCTTATTACCAGCGATTGGTCTGCAACTATAATGCAATGGTTAATACAAATTTGTTTACTTCCTTTCTATACGTCGTTAAACCACACCATAATTCATTTATTTTATCATTTTTTCATATATTGTAACTACATTTAATTACGTTAGTTAGTATTTTAGAAACTTTTAAAATTCTTTAAAATCATTAACCTAACACTCCATGTAGAGTTAAGGAGAAGTAATGCCATTTTAAATAAAGTTCGCTGATTGATTATCTAGTACTTTATTTATAAATCTAATATACTAAAAAAAATGCTGTCCAAGTACATTAAACATGAATACATTAAGTAAACAAATGTAAACACTTCAAAAATTATATTTATTAAGCAAAAGTAAGCATTATGTTTGAAATCAATTTATTTAATTTTGTAATTATATACACATTTATTTAGATGCCTTAATGACGCAAGCTTTGTACGAGTTTGTAAAGTTGTGTTTCTTTCATTGTTTATAGCAGGAAATTCGGTGCTTAAACGAAATCGTATAGATTTATACACAAGTATTATTACAAGAAATGGGTATAAAATATTTTCATCTTTCCCGGATATTCTATAGCTAATCAACTTAAGCTTAGTTGTGCATTAAAATTATTTGAAGGAGACTGATATTTCACTTTAATTTAAATTAAACCAGATTTATTGCAATATTTTTTAAAGAAAATGTTTAAAGGTTTTATTTTAATTTAGGCCTTAGCCTTACTGAAGGTCAGCCGCTGTATTGGTATCTTTTTGTTTACAGATTTACTGATTTTAAACTTCTGATCTCGTTTCGTATGTACAAATATAAAATAATCTTCGTTTTTGCTTCCACTTATATAAAAGTAAAGCTGCGTTGAAACATGATGGATATTATTAAATACGTACGTACTTAAAATACTATTTATTTATTAAATAAATCTCCAGCGTACATCTGCAACCACTTCCTCATTGCTCTGTTTCGAGGCCAATGTAAAATAATAGAGATAAAATGAAACTATCGCGAAACGAAAAGTTGCATCAAGTTTACATACTCGTTAATAATAATTGTATAAAATCTTGAATGAACTATCGCGGTGAGTTCCGACCGGTCCTGATGTTAGAGACTGAACCATCGTGAGAGTATCTCAGGTTTCAGGTCGCCAGGGTTGTTTCTTTTTTCATTTCCAGCAGTTTTAAAAACATTAACGTAATCTGCTATAACAGCGCATAAACATTTTTTATGTTGCTATCAAGTGACAGTAGAAACTTTTATATTCACCGATGGTTGCTGATAACCCATTACTAAACACTACAGCACATTATACTCTGACTAAATATTACTTCGAGTAGACTATTGAATTAAAAACAAAAGCAAATTAACTTACACCTAATGAAATATTTTTCAATTAATTTAAAACTTAAAGGAAGCTAAACGTCGATATTTCTGGGGGACTTTTAAAGTTCACGTATAAGAAATAGTAAGCGGCACCTGCATAAGTACTTATTAAGTATTTAAATACATTACAAATAAAATTACTCCGCGTCCTTAATTGTCTAGGAAGAGGAAAGCCTTAAACATTTTTTAATTAAATTACAAATACTGTTAGTCTTGTAATGGTATTCCCTTTGCATATTGACTTGTTTTCAATAAATTATACTATTCATTAAATCAAAAAGGTAAGTGCACTAAAAAGCTGTACGAATATTTGAATAAAATTAGAATTTCTTCAAAAAGCTTATAAGTATCGGCGGCTGCCTTCCAGTCAACAGTTTGTTTTGAGATCCTTAATCAAAGAGCGTGTTATCTATTTCGGTTTTTCAAGATATAATTAGATCAGATAAATAAAAACAAATAACTAATAGTGGTATGTTATAATTATTAGTCTTTTATAACTATCAACTATATTTTACTAGAGGTAGGTTTTAAATGCCGGAGTCTGTTTATGTAGTTATCACAACTGCTCCTATTGTAGCCGACAAACAGTACTATGAGAACATTACTGTATTCCGGTTAAAAGCGCGATAGAAGCCTGTGAAAATACTGGGCTAACAAGAGCTGACTTGTTTTTGAAGGTGATGAGTACAATGTGGTGTATACCATCATAACTAGTGGCACATTTTTATCATTACCACCATCGTATTGCCGAATTAAAAAATAGTTACCAGTTTATGTATACAACATTTTTCTTTTATTTAAAATTAAAAAGCTTACCTCTTGCGCGGTCGCACCTTTGACTTATATTGTTGAGTTAGTTCTGGCTTCGCTTCAATCGAATGTTTGTTCTTTGAACAGCAGTCGACTTCCAACTGTTGGCAGAACCGGACGTGCGTGAGATAGACTTTTGCTTATATACATTACAGTGTAATAATTTCTGTAAACTTTTGAAAATCAGTGGCATCCGACAAAAAAATTATAGGTAAGTAAAAATTATATTATTATTAATTTAAAAAAGGTAAAATGTTATGTCTAACAGAAAATTGTTGTATACAATTTAAAATATTTTTAAAGGCCTTCGACCATACAGACAGAATAACTAAATTTAATAAAAATGCATGTATTGCAAAATGCTATGAACGCAAACACATAGTTTTTCATCGAATTAAATAAATATACATATATTCATAGTATACTTCGGTATTGCATGAAAAATTAAAAATACAATGAATTTGTTTATACTGTTACATAAAACTATAACTATATATAAAATATATAAAAGCGAAATACGTTATGAAACATTAATATTTGGAACAAAGGTTTTTTAAAAAAAACATAACTTTTATTAATTTCTATAAAAAATTACATGAATAAGTTTTATTAAAAAATGTTTCTATTTGATTAACTTTTTATAGAATCTTCCTATTATTATACGTTGCTCCGTCGTAGTAATTTATGAAACGGCATGAATAATGTATTAATATTTAGTTTTTCATTGTGTAATTTGATAATTTTTTCTATATATGTATATTACGCCGTGTTTTAAACAGGGTTAGTATAGATGTATTTCATGATAGACTTTTCATACCATCAAAAGTAGAAGAGAAAAACCAGTGCCATGTTGCTAAACAAATGGAAAATCAAAGGCTTTTGATAATGAAGCTGTGAAAATGAGGTTCGGCTTTAGTCTATGATAAATAAAATAGAATATCTACAGATCTATCTGCTTCCTGGTATACTGACATTGAAGTCCCAGGTTCGATTTCGGGGCTACATGCGCACTACCTTCGTATTTAAAATTTTGCTGCTGTAGTGGATTTCTCTGTCAATAAATAAGAATCAAAATTTTCTGAGTGAGAATGCTTCGCTATCAGATTCTTCGTTTATGTAAAATTGAGAGTTAATCATAAGCTGTTGTCGATTAAAAAATAACGGTTTCTCGATTTTTCTAGGGTCACATGTGGGTCGACTTATATAGGTCGTAAAACTGACGTGTAATTACCAAGTTATAGTTTACGTTGCACGTAATCGTTGCATTAATAAGTCTATTACCATCTTTTGCTGGCCTCGCATTTTCCTCCTAATGGTCTGCCGTGTCAACGCAATAAAGTGGAGCTGTAAACGCGACTTCGTCCTGCTTCTCACTCCGTCTTGTACTTTTAAAAATGAAACTTGTTAGCGAACTAAATTTATTCGAGAAGGAGACCGCTTCCGTCTCTTATTTCAATATTTATTAATGTCTATAAATTTTGGTATTGTTATATATATTTGTTCGTAGCTTTTTAAATAGTGTTGTAAATATATAATTGCATACGTTTCGGTTTTTGTTATTCTTAATGTCCTCGTTACTTTTACTTACCGAGAAACTTCCGGTGGGATATAACCCGATCGAGTGATTAATGCTGTGTACTTGAAATGTGAATTCCCGGGTTGGGTGAAAGGAATCAATTTTCTTAATAAATTGAGCAACATATTTTCATTGGAAACAACATAATTTTTATGATCTAATTAGAACATTGACTGATCACTTGCCTTGATATACGTAAACCCGTGTTATAATTCTGTGGCCACACGCCGTGGAGTTTGGTTGCCGGTCCTACCGGAAATATACTTATTTCCGAGATTGGAAATGTTACCATCCTAATATTTTTAATAAATACACATAAAATACCTATACCTACAGGCATAATGATTATAAATTACCATTAAACTGGCTCAGATTGAAATCTGCCGTACACAATTCCGTTAAATCATTCAATGAAAAATTTGATTTAATTAGAATTTTTAGTAGTAAAAAACAACGTGTTAAAAATAGTAATACCTACTTTAAATAAACAATTTAAATAAAGTTTATACTTATTCATTACTTTAATTATCTATGTAAACATGTTTAGACAAACAGAAAGATCATCGATATCATTAAATTTGTGCAAAACCTGTACCTCAATGATGTCTTTATTAAAATAGTAGTCTTTACATATATTATTGATAATTCTATGTAACGTAATTAGTTTCTTTATATGCATGTATTTTAAATACATCATTTAATATTTTACATAATTCATTCAATTATTCAGTATTATATTCAATTATTTCAATATTTTATTTGACTAATTTCTGATTCGATCGCGCGTAGATATTCCTAGCACTGCCTTTCCCCTTACCGTTTGAGTGACTCTGCGCCTTTTTGTAAGGCGTATTGTAAAGTCTCTGTTCCGTCCATATTCACCGGCAACACGCGATCGAATCAATAATGAGGAGACCTGTAGAAGAGCGAAGGTCACCGATATAGCCCTGAAGTTTGCTAGATTTGAGTGGCAGGCCACATTGCTCGAAGGACTTTCGGCCCATGGGGCTATTAAGTCCTCTAGTAACGGCCCCACACAAGTAGCACCGTCGATCTGGTAAAGGTCGCTGAAAACCGTCTTTGGGAGCAGAGGACATTTATCTACTGATGATGATGATGATGAAATTAAATTCTAAAATTTATTCTTTCATTGACTTTGACGTAAAACTTTGCAAAATTCTAAAATACTTTTTACGTACTCAGTTACGTCTGAAAATGTGTTTTTTTTTATTATTAGATATTTGTTTGATTTAATTAAAAATTATACACATATTTACATGTAACTGTATATATAAATATACGTGTAATCCTATAATTGCTTCGACATTGACATTACTAGCAAGACGGACGGACTCCTTTTAGTTGTAGTAATAATTTTAGTTGTAGGACAAATTATATTATATTGTTAGTAAACCTTTTTTTTAAATGTGACAACTAATTTGCAAAACGGTCAAATGCAACCGGGACTTAAGTAATGCAAAATACTCTAACTTTCGATAAAGGCCAACTTGAAGTATATAAAAATAACTGTAGCAATAGTAAAAAAAAAATTAATGACAGTTTTTCGTTATTTCATACATCATTTTATTTACTTATAGTTAAATAGACAAGATTGGATTTATTTTTTATCTATATATATTACCTGATTGCATCAGCGTAAAAGAGACTGATGTGCTGATTTAAATTCTTCGTAAAGCTTGTAACTTTTAAACCGTAAGCATTACATGAATTTTTTTAGCGTAATACAAAGTTCAGAAGAAGGAGGTGAGAAACCCGTAATAAAAAGTCTATAGCTCTTCCAGTTAAAAAGATATAAAAAGTCAGTACTGTGGAAGAGAAGGAGAAGAAGAAAAAAAGAAAGAAATCACTGAGAATCAAACTCTTGACTTTTTTTTGTGTCCAAGACATGAAAGTTAGCTTTTTTAGCTTTAAGGACATACCGGTACATTCTATATCTTATAAGGTAATAGAGATACAGATAATAAAACTATGCATGCGATGTCTCTCTCGTTCGTTTTCATTATGAGCGGCAAACTTCAGTTTAAAGACGGCCCTAATAATGCTGAAATTTAAAAATAGACGTTTCAGAAAACAAAACTATTATACTATTTATATCCTGAAAATAAATATCAATAATAGATAAAAAAGATATTAATTCTGTTCTTATTTCTGAGGACCGACAACATAGTGAGAACATTACTGTGTTCCAGTGGGGTTTTTTATCTAATGAAATGACTGGAGTAACTATAGTAGAGACTAAACAGAATATTCCATGACTATGATCATTATGTGATTTTGGGTATTATCTTATCTAGCGCCATATTGTTATGGGCAGGCTTGTCGCTTACCATCAAGTGGACGCGAAGCGTTACAAAAAAACAAAACGTGGACCAGTTTATTGCCCAGTGTGTAAAGATCTTTGTGACATGTACGTGTATGTTTGTACGTTAGCGTTGGATCACTTAGTTTGTGGTGTAAGGTGTTTACACCTCTTAAGTAGATGACCTCACGTTCAGTTTTCTCAACTCATTCGACTATATTTGCCATATATTTAAATCTATTTGATTACGGTTCGTCTTATTTGTATTTAGCATTAATCTTATTGTTAGAACGATAGAAGATGAATAAACTCACAACCTCATGTTATTTAGTTTTTTAAGCGATTTCATAAGTTTTTAAAAATATGTTTTTTAAAATAGTTGCCTGTATAAAAACTTATTCCTATATTTATTGATCTTTGGAGTCCTGTTTGATTGATCATCGTCACCATTATTTTAGTTTATCGCTTCTCCGGACAGATTACTTTATGAATATTTAAATTGTAATTGGACATTGAGTTACCTTTAACTTAGAAGTATTATGGTAAATTCTTCTCCGATGGCACTTTTTCATGATATTGAGAATTATAATAAATTCAATATCTTATGAATAAACATGTCCAATGTTGTCCACAAACAACTTCGGAGAAGATAACAAGAGATAAAAAATTACAGCTAGCCGGACAAAGTACAACAAAAATGTTAAATTTTCCATATAAAAGAGACAAAGTTACCCCAAACGATTCTAAAACCAGTTTCCATTTTAAAATGTCGCTTTTGTATTAACGTAAATAAATTCAGGTTTCTTACATTCCGTATATTTTACTACCGTATGGTACTAATGACGCACAGTATGAAATTAACGTCGCACATAAACAGTTTCATTGTACTTTCTTTTGAATATATGAAAGTAACCTACTAATTCAATATAGGAAAAAGAGAAAAATCTGTAATATATAACGATGGTTGGAGTTGGATTATTATCATTACTATAAAAGGCATTCATTCACATATGAAAGCAAAAAATCATGAACTTATGCACCAGTATACCATAAGTACTAGGATATTAATAAGAAAATAAATTTTAAACATATTTATTCAGAATGTAATAGGAAGCTATTATAAATCTAGTATTTCTTTATAGTATTGAAAATCATTTAACAAATTTCTATTGTATTCCGACGTTTTGAAGTTATATAAAGTACTGCTATTTCATACTGTGATAATAGACGAGATTTTAAACTAAACAGCTACCAAAATTTCTGTTATGACTCGAAAAAGATTTAGTTATCATCATGTCATAATTTTGTGTAGAGGGATGTAAGGGATCCCACACATATACTCTGCTAATCAATAAACGAGGATCTAGCTCCCCACTAACCCGCGTTGGGCCAGCGCGGTGCGAGATGGCTCAAATCCCTCCTTAATTAGGAGAGGCCCATATCCAGCAATGGACGTCTATCGGCTGATGATGATGATGATGCCATAATTTTGCTTCATTTCTCTTGTTCATTGATTAAATGTATTTTTAATAATTGCTATAATAAAAACAATTGATATTTATTTATCAATAGACAACCTTGCAGATCGCACATCACGGGCCACACACCGTGTTCACTAACAGTATGGTGTCACTGATTGTTTTTTTTATTGGTCTATGCAATACAGAACATAGACGTTATATTTAGTTATGATTCGTCAGTCTGACTGTTCAAGTGTCGCTAAATGTTTTTAGAACTTTTAATATTTGATCTAAACGTGAATTCAATTCATTTCTTAATTAAGAACTGTGCAGTAAATGTGATATGTGACAAAAGCCTACACGGAGTTTTTAAACATAATTTGGTAATATATTTAAAATTCAACGATAATGTTCTAATATATATCAAATAAAAATTTAAATAAAAACAGTATGTAACTAATAGGAAATATTTATTTTGTCGACTCATAAATATTCAAATTTAAAATACATATTATATTAAGATATGTATGGAATTAATAAAACGACTTAAATCACAAGGTAATTCCAATTATTTAAAGATCACCACGAAACTGGGATGTTAACAATATGTTATTTAAAATTGATATACTTTAAAAATAATTAACACTATTGTTATTACGTCAAAATAAATGCTTTAGCTTCAACATAAAATTAATGACACAAAATTTCATTACGTTAAAGACGTTTTGATAAATGAATTGAAAAGTAACGTGTAATATAATTTGATGAAGTAAATTGTAAAGTATAACAAATAACTCAACTAAAAATAAGTTGTTTTATATTATCTATTGTTTCAAGGTAGGAAAACACTTAAAGAACATATTTGAGGGGATTTTCAAGGTTATTAATTATTTTTAAAAACTAATTAACAAGTACCACGCTTGCAGGCTTCACTTTCGCAACAAAGAGTAATTTAATTTTGATGAATCGTATAAACACGCTTTGTGTTGTAATAAGACATAACGCACGATCTTTAATAAATAAAGGTCTATAGTAGATAAATTTTAAAATGTAAAATAAGGGTCATACATGACGTAGGTTTAAATAAATTTATTTATCAAGTAAGATCATCTTTATAGTTTAGCAAAGGTTATGCATTAGAGTGTTTGCAAGGGACGCGTCTATTGGGCAAAGCCAGCTGACGAAGCTGAAGACCGAAGATGGGCACATAACGTCTA
>DWLS01006988.1:0-11126 GCA_018246255.1 Pachliopta kotzebuea | reverse complement strand
CAGTCGTACATTTAACTGTTTCACTCAGTTTTTTATATTTCAATTAACTCTCCTGATCACTGACAATATTCTGATATGTATTGAAGGACATGTTACAACACTTTAAAACGAGAGTTGAAGCACCACGTTCCCTTTGTAGTAATCGTGTGCTTGTTAAAATATTTGCAGTGTGTTCAAACTCGTTACATCTGTGATTAGTTATTATTTATAAATAAATAGATATATTAGTTTTTATTTGAAAATAAAACATACTATTTGTTTAAATTATTCTTTTTTTACTGTTGGTCTGTTTTTTAATTTTTTTCTTTCTGTCTCCTTTGGTTGTTTGATCCAAGCCTATTATACAATTTCTCTTTACTATGACTTAATGTTTGATTATTTTTCCTATTTCCTTCTTTCTCTCTTTTCATACTACAGTCTTACCATTATTTTGCTTCTATCATACATCACCCTCAAATGAAGAAGACCACTTTATCTATTTAATTTACATTATATGTTTTAAGTTTAGTTTTTAATATATACTGCTTTAGTTTTTAATATAAAAACAAACAAGTATTTGATAAGCAAACAAGGTCTCCGACAATAGTCCGAGGAATAAAAGAGCATATCAAAAAAAAAAAAAAATATATACTGCTTCCCCTGGTCTGAGTGGGCCAAGGCTTATTTTCCACATTTGTCCTATTTACCTCTAACTTTTCTTCTACAACTTTTACCTTAATTCATTTTACCATCTTTTAATTTTCCTTCCTTTCCTTTCAACATTTGTTGTTGACGACCGTCTAAACCTTCACCAAAGAGTAAGTGTTGTATCTAGTAATTATTACGATAACGAGACTCGACATTTGGTCTCTGCACAACATAGTACTATTACTCATCTAAATTCCAGCTGCTTACAATCTAGTGTATCTCTTACCATTGAGCAAGTATTCTGTTCTTTTCGTCACTTCTTGAAGTTAAAAGGTTAAAATCTTAATTGTTTTTGTTTTTATGTTAAACTAGTACTAAATGTATAATCTGTTGCAGTGGAAATGTCTTGTTCACGTAATGTATAGCTATAGCTACAGGCCGCGGGAAATAGTCCCATTGTTAACAGTGCTGCCGTTATATTACGTTGAGGACTACGGTACACAATACCATACACCGGTTGAGTTATGTTTTTAAAGAGGTTTTTGATTTGATATAACCTTAAAGTAATGTAAGGAAAAGAGTTCCTCAAAAAGGGTATGATAAGGTTCTTCCGTGGTCGGAAACGCGTGGTGCCTCTGGTGCTCCTGTAACTTCTTATCATCAGGCAGGCAGAATGTTTATTTCCCACCTTAGTGATAAAAAAAATTAGGTTCTATCGTTATCTTTTGTATTAATTATTTTGATTTCACAGTAGGTTCATATATTAATAACTCCTTCAATTTGAAACTTTGAAGTTAACGGAAGAGGTTTCAGCAAAAAAAAGTGTGTGAAAGAGAGAGCCGATATTAAGATCGAGCTAGAACAAGAAATTAACGTTGGCAGCATAGTTTGCCAAAGAGATAATAGGAAAAATAATAAAAATAAATGAAACAAGTAATTACTAAAATTAAGATTGTAATATAACGTAATGTAAAGGATAAAAGATAGAAATCGTAAAAATACTTGAAATGTAAAATGGTGCAAAATTTAAATTGAGAAGCGACGCTTGAAATATGACAAAAGATAAGGATATATAGAAAGGGCGAAAAATGGAAATGTAGAATGAAAGGATAGACAAGTTAGAGAAAACAGGAAATGAGGGAAAGAAAAGAATGAATAGCAAGTAAATAGAAAGACTGGACCTTTAGTCACAACACGAAGGAGAACGATGCAAAATAAATATATGAAAAAGCAATGAAATATCGAATGTAATTAATAATTTTATTCGATATTTTGATCTTAGTTGCATTTCAAGTTTCTTTTTCAAAGTTATCACAGTACAGTAGAGTTTGATAACCGCTTTATTAGGGAACAAACGCGGACGCGGACGCCGAGTGACCTGTTACTCAGTCGGCGCGTCGGAACAATGAAGACAGATTAATAGAAAGTCGCAGCCGGGAGCGGGCCCTCGTCGGGACGTGAGTGGTGTTTGGGCCCTGTATCCGTCTCCACCCGTTTGTTGAATCGTTGATGTCCAGTCTGCGCGAGGGCTCCTAGTCCCGCTATGAATTGGTTATGAGGGTGCTCCGGACGCAAATCAATTGTCGCTTGCTAATTTGTTTTCACCGACAATCACCGCCGCAATGGAACCTAATCATTCAGTGTATCATCATCACATTCAACACGTCGTGTGTGATTTATGTTAGATCGTGTTTGAGCATCATGTTGCGTCAATCATGTTTGAGAAGGTTAACGCTGTAAACTTATACAAACGACCTCTCTTCAGTTTAAGTAAACTATTCATTCAATTGTATGATACAGATTTTAATCTGTATCATACAATTGAATGAATAGTCTTTAGACTAGCAAGGCGTTCACCTGATGGTAAGTGATACGCCTGCCTACAACAATACTGGTTAAGATAGTATACAGTAGCACATTACCCCAGTAATTTTACTAACATACACCACTCTTCAGTAAAGACAGTTATGTCTGCACATTACTATTTAGGGGTAGATATAGGAGTTGCGGAGGTAACTACCTAGATGGTCTCCGGCAAATAATACCTACCATAAGTAAATATAATACTACTTAGTATATATTTAACTAGTAGTTGCCCGTTGCATTCGCAATTAAAAAATAATAAATTATATAAAAATAATAAATTCATAACGTTGTTACCATAGCAATATTTATAAAGCATATGTTAAACATTAAGTTCGTATAGCGATATCCCATTCTGCACGGACGCAAGCCAAAAAAGGGAAGATATTAGTAGGATAGATGATTGGCTAATCCCTGTTTGTCCACTTGTGTTTGGTTTCTTGTCAATCCCTCAATGTGGAGGAGTACATTTTCGCATGTATTATTGTATAATATAATATAGTCGAGTTTACTAAACGTTTGTTAGTAGGTCCATGGTACTAGTCCAGCTGATATGGAGAGGTCAGCGCTCGCCGTCAGCACGCATTGTTTCCGCGGGCAAACTGCCGCCAACGACCGCAATGCCACATACACAAGCAGTAAGGAAACAATTACTGCTCCGCTTACACCCGACTAATATTTCACTAGGCGAAACAAAGAAAATTACAATAAAATTACGGCACGCAATTATTTCCGGAGTACTGTCGTAAGTACTGAAGTTTGAGATAATAAAGCTATAGTAAATATTATATACAAAGCCTACTATATTACTAGAACCTAATATAGCAAATAACTAAAAAGATTATCAAAATGTAATTCCTATACTCATAATGTAAACAGAACCAAGAAATCATTTTGTTTATACGACTAAAGTGGCAATAGCAGTTACTGTAACCTATAAACGCCTGACCAGTGGCAGAATCTTACCATGGCCTTTTTGAAGGACTCAATTCTGTAGCTTCTTAGAATAACCCTGGCAGGGATTTCATTCCATAACTTGATGGTTCTTGGGAGAAGATATCTCTGGAACCGGTAAGTGATCGGTTCTAGAGTGTGATGATGTCGATGGCGAATCGTATCGAATCTGCGTTATATTAAAAATCAAGGAAATTGACGATACAAAAGCCAATATTGAGATCAGCTTACAAACATTGCCTTTTGTAGACTGAGATAATTTGAATAAAAAACCTATTAAGCACCAGATACTTCATCTTCAAGTTAATAATGATTCACATACTTATATATCACTTATGAACAAATAAATTATTAGCTTCAGTACTGAAGAATTTGAAATAAATAAAAAGTACGTGATACAGATGTAAGAATTGGACAATTAAGAAACTGTATAAAAGTCTACTTGCACAAGAATGGAAGTACTTTGATTTCCAATTTGAAAAAAAAAAGTGTTATACCGGAGAGGAGCCGGGCGATGCGCTATAATTAAAACGGTATAAGCCGTTAAAAGGAATCTATAGAGATTCTTTTAAGCGCTTCTTCCGCTGAAGGCGACATCCATCGGTTAATAGCAATAATTCCTTAACATCATTATGTGAGCGGAGGTAATTGGATTCGATACTTCCCGGCTCCGATGACTCACTCGCCCCACCAACACCTCCCCCCGCTGCAGCCGGATGTGCTAGTTTTTCAGATGCTGCGTCATACACACACCCACACAGCGGCGAGACTACTCCTGAACAGCTTAATTAGATCTGCTGGCGATGCGAAATATTTATTTTACCTGCACGTTTCATTTCTATAATTCGAGTTGCATTTTAATGTTTAATGCAATTGCATTGTTCTAGAGCTGATGCACTTCCGATCATTGTAACTTAATCACTTTCTCTCCTTCCTTAGCATTTGTCACTGCAATTTGATCACCTTCTAAAACGAACTCCTGCTAGTGTATGATTTACTATCATACTTCATTTTTCTCTTAGCGAATTTCTCTATTGTCGATCTGACTGCTACTGATTATTCCTCACTCATATTTAATTGTTTCATCACTTTGGTGAAGAATTTGCATGTGCCAGTACCCAATCGCCATTCTCTTTTCCATCACTGAGACAACCAGTCACAAAGTTGAGATACGATAAATTTCACAGGGAAAAAAGACAACGAGCGATAAGAGACAGATAGATCACTAATTAAGTATCCGAAATACCAACACCAATATCACCTTTAACAGCATCAGTCCGCGATGTACTTTGCGGCAAACTTTGGTCCGCTGTTAAATTAAAAATAAAAGTAAAACCGCAAAAACGCGTGGGTTTCCCGGTTAAAAGGTTAAATATGTAGTCCATACGTTAGCCCAGCTTACGTCACGCCGCGCATCAACTTGACTACCTTACTGCGTCGCGATAAGGGACAGTTTGAGGTGCACACCGGCGCGAGTCACAAGCTGTGGCGTTTGAGGTTTTTTTTTGTATATATAGACCCGTGAAAACAGCCTAATGGTAAGAGTACTATTGCCAATATCAATGAATTATTAGACATAATGTGTGTGTTTATTGGTGAAAGCTTTCTTTCAGGAGACCGTCGCATCAGCTCCTTTTTCTACTGCCATATAGTCATGTGTAAACACTACTGTGTGTATTGTAGGGTGCTGTATGATAGTGAAATTATTGAAGTAACGATACTTGACACCTTATATCTTAAATAACATAGTTTAATTAATATATTGCATTAAATTAATTTTACGCCGAGATTACTAATAACAAAGAAAATAAAGACAAATCAACTTGAGCGTTCCGAGTTACGTCTTCGGATGCTAATTTTCATTACAAATTAGTGCATTGACATTTGGCTGTTTGTGTTAGAGACAAGTGAATTAAGTTAATAACTTATCACAATAAAACAAAAGCAACAGACAGTAATGACTGTTGTTTTTATTTGAAATGTAAATTTGAACAATAAATAACCTCTGCTATAATAGCGATCCGTGAGTTTTTATGTTAATCGATCGACGATTTAGTGCTTGTGCGAAATCTTGTGTTGAAGTATATACTATGTGTATAATGGATTATGTAAAAGAATAGTGAATCTCTTTAAAGTGTATTTGACGTGCCATTACGTTGATACTGACGTTGTCCTGTTGTGCGCGATGCACCGCGGCCGGGCTTGCTTCTTTCACTGCATCAAGCCAGTTGTGCACGCCTCACTGTGCACTGACTTATCTGACGTGGGATAAAACTATCCACAGATTGCATAAGATGTAGCGATTTTGAAAACCATCAAAAACCAAAAATTTTCAACGACGTTTTTAATCGGCCTACCCGCAATGGATTGATATACTATACTATACAATATACTATACTATACACGTCTTAAATATATACGTAGAATTACTATATAGGACTGCATGCAAAATAATTGAATATTTTACTTAACGAACGGGATATTTAACTTGATAAGCAAAGTAAGAATGGTATCACTTAACTACGCAAACTTTAACTTTTTATCTCTTTATGTAAAAGCTTTGCTACTTTTTGTGAAGCAGCTGCGACGTTACTTTTTCTACTGCAACTTTGTTTATGTTTTAAACGTATTAACTCCAACTTTTTTTATAGATAAATGTGTATTTTTTTATGATTATATACACAATAATAATAAAAGCTTCAGTTAATGTCAATATTGTGTAGTATGAACCGTAGTTCGCGTGTCGCTTGCGCCGGGCCCGCCGTGGGTGTAACTTATTTGTGTTCTTTGGCCGATTTCAAAGGGTTTTGATTTTATAATAATACAGCGACGCACGGACGGCCATTCAGATAAGTGACGTACTTTACTGCGATATATTCCATGCGAATGTAAAATTGCACTTAAATCAGTCCGTATGCACACGGCACAGCCTTACGGGTATAGGCAAATTGTCATAAACTTGTTTCTAAAGCTATTGACTTACGAAAATGGTCGGCGGGAGTCGTCTAGCATTGCATCTGCAGTTAATTATATGTCCTAGTATGTACATGGGTGAATAAACTGACGTTAAACACGAAGCTGTATAATATTTTACAAGTGTTAACGTTTGCGAAACCCGCGATGGGTATAGTGGTCGGAGTCTGCGGTATCGCGCGGCATTACTACCTGTCGCAGCTCCAGCACGAGGCGATACCTTCCAGATAGGAACGGTGGAGGAAAAAGGTAGGACTTGGCGCCCGCGGCGGCTACTTGAAGATCTATTACCAGCAGCGCAATGACGAACGGCTTTGATTGCCGCACACACGCTGATTTATTACTGTCGGTGCGTTTGTGAGATATCTGCAGGAGTGCGACACTCCTGATGTACTCTAGTGGAAATTAAAAGAGGCTGTGATAATAGCATCTTAGATTGATTGTCAAATCATTAAGAATCGACATGAATAAAGTGTATTAAATAAAGTAAAATAGAAGTTAATTCAACAAAAATTTGTTCGGTGGCCACTTTCACTTGACAATGATATGCTGTATCTACTTAATTTACAAATGAAAAAATTCATGTTATTGTCTCGGACGATTTATACGATGGTGTAAATACAGTATTACTAGTCTCAACGCCAAGGTGTAGGCATTTTTATTAAAAAAAAAACTCATACATACTGGAGATTGTCAAGTAAACATGACAAGCGCTAGTTTACAGGCAATCAAAAGCTGCGACAGACAGACGTCCGCGAGGAGATAGCGGCGCGACGGGAACTCCTGCGCACTACAAATTGAAATATACGACGCTTGTCGGCCTTCACTTAGCATCGGTCCCACTGCAGAAAAACCGTCTGGTAGAGCGTGGGCGTGGGCGAGCTCGCCCTCCTCCTTCCCACGACCGTACCCCGGCTTACATGCGGAGCTAGCACCGGCCCGTGTCGATGCGTCTCGTGCTGTTGCAGGTGATATGTGACCTCTGGTATGTTGATTCATTCGGTACAACCGATTTTTCCAATGTTTACACACCACAACTTACATACCCTTTCAACACATTCAACATTACGTTATTTGAAATCTTATTAGGTTGCAATTTACTCAGAATAAGTAGGTTTATACCCTACCAATTGACTTCAAATAATATGAATACATGCATTAATTCGCATTAAAATTAATTAAAATGACAAAGCTATCCTCTATGATGCCAACGCTTATCTTGGTGGATCTTTGAATACTGCAAAAATAAACATTGACATGACAAAGTGCCAAAATGACCAGATCGGGCGACGGACCTGTTCCAATTTAATGTATGCACTGACAGAATTAGGACGTTTGGAGGATAGAGGAGGTCAAGGATTATATTCGTGTTTTGACGAATAAGAAAAATATGTAGATGGGGTATGATTTTTTTATAATTATGCAGTCATTGATCGTAGGCCAAAGACCATCTCAACTGGATCACTGTACGACTACATCCGGATGAACTCGCACAGATCAAATAATTGAATCTGGATACAGAGATAATTGTGTGTCCTTTCTCTTCGTAATGGACTACGAATAACAATTCCAGTTCGGATTTAACTTTCAAAACGTATCCAAATTATAATAGATGTACTTAATAAGCCATAATAAAGTTGAGAAATGGTTTACGACCATACAAAATTTGTATGAATCGTTCAAGTTGCAGCCGCACCAGCGATCGCAGCATAGATTGCACGCTCGCGCCCTCACTCGCGACGCACCGCCTCCTGCCTCGGCTAGTCTTGCCTTTTTGTCTTCAGCCACATTCAGACTAGGAAACCGTCCACGACAATAACATTATCTCATTCAATACAAAACGACCCTACCTACACAATAAATTGCTTTCAAAATGAGTACAATTGTATAAACATCTTTATACCGCAGCCATCATACCCGATAAGTGTGTCGTAAGTTAGATGAATTAATGTACGCAGATACCTCGTAAAGTGATTCCGACGGATCGCGCTTGGGCCAAAGTGGACCTTACACAAACCGGTTCAGGGTTCGTAATTGTTTACTGCTGCACGCGGATCAATTAGGATAAATTCTATCAATCCCTACAATAAATATTTCTCGCATATGAATTAATGAATTATGCTAATGTCGGTGACCTCTCGCCGGATTTCGACGCAGCCGCTTCCCTCGATTGGGAGCCGCAGCCGAACCTCTAGCACCTCACATGGAATCATAGAAAATTGAAAACTAAAATAAAATGTATGGTAACAACTAATTTTAATGCAATTTTCATCAAACTTCACATACTCCAATGAGTATTAATTCGTAATCAAATCACGCTGCTGTAAACGGCACCTTACTAATTACAACTGATTAAGAAAATAACCAACGATCAATTTTTTTTTGGTTAAATTCAATCATAAATATCGACAGGTTGAAACCTAAAGATTGGTTTCACCGCATCAAAGATTAGATAATACAATCAGATACAGTACACAATAGCGGCGGCCGGTACACGGATGATCATTGCAAATAATGATTTTAACTTTACCGGACAGTCGGAAACGTTTTGTTAACTATTGAAAGTTAAACCGGAGCGAATTGTAATTTAGAAATTTTCAGTCGGACGCACTCACAATGGGGGATCGGAGAATACGGATGTGTTATCGACATCATCTGAAAATAAGTAGGCAACTAATAAAGAAAAAGAAATGGACAAGCGCGGAAGGAATCAACGCTGAGACCTCTCCGTCCCTCCCTACCCTCCCCAACGTTCCACTCCGACGGGATCGCATCGAAGACAATGCCTCCTTTATACCAAGATTTGGTCTGAATGGAGGTGGGTAATGAAAGAGCGGCCGATCAGCGCCAGATTACTTCGGCGCCCGATCACGACAGATTAAACAGGGTTTGTTGTTCGGATTAAAAAAAAAGCAGTTGATTTCTATTTCATTGTTGGATGAAGGTCCGTCGCAGGCAATTACATGGAGGCGAGTGAAGATGCTGCTCCCTCACGACTGACGCTACGATTATTGAGAATCTATATACATACATTTGAGACAAGAGAATTTGAACTGGAAGACTAACACCACGGTACTGCCTAGTTTAGGCTCTTGTCTCTCATACATATTAGCTACGATATTCTAATATATAAAAAAAAATCAAAGCATTCTACATAGATTAGTGATGCTGCTAGATTGTTTAGGAATCGCTTTCCATCTAATTCGGTCAATTTAAAGTTATATACCATAAGTATTTTGTGATATCAATGAGTATAGTCACCGAATAAACTGCTTATACTGCTTTAAACGCTACCCTAATTGAAGTCCGGTTAAGTTATATCTGGTAGGGAGCCGGTAAATCACTCCGGTAATAGGCGGAGCGGTAACTGAATCGGTAATTAACGATAAGGCGCTCCTCCGCAGCGTGCGCGTGCGCATCCAACGCAACGCACATCGATTGCACTCTTAGTACTAAAGCATCTTTTTATTATGTTTCAGTATACATTACATGCAAGAGAACCTCATACATTTAATAACAATTAGTACCATGTATAAAGATAAATTGTTAAGTTGAAATTTAAGAGGAATTTAATAATGCAATATCTGCTTACAAAACATGATGAGGAATGTAAGGAGTCTTACACAACTCATGGGACTTAAAGAAACCTCATCTGCGATGTACCCTAATAATCAAGAAACGAGGCTTTAGCTCCTCACCGACCCACATTGGGACAGCTTGGTAGGAGACGGTCCAAATCCCCTCTTTATTGGGGGACGGCTGTATCCAGCAGTGGACATAAATCAGCTAATGATGATGATGATGAAACTCATAATTTTAATGAAATGCATCAATTTACTTAATTGTTTAATCAACGCTTTCACAATCAAAACCTTTAGTCTACTAACATAGGCAGAGATCTTTTTACTCTCATCACATAGTCTTAAGAGATCATATTATCATACTCTCATACAGTCGTACAATTAAGTACAGTTTTAATAATTTACTGATAAGGAGTAAGACACGTACAATGAAGCGGCAGCGGCACACTACCTTAAAATTTCGGTAACGTAAAACAAATTTAACTTTTCTTCTTTACCACCAAGTGGTGGTATAGAAAGTACCATACAGTTCCAGATATTTCTGCTGCAAGTGATTTGTGTTTTTTTCCCTACATTAGTATTTTTCTTCTAATCTTCTAAAGATACCCAACTATTTTGAGAATGGTTATGTGGAATTAACACTCATTATAACCTCCTCGGTGGTCATCTTTGATAGCGAAAGGCTCCGGGATCTTCTATAGAACTCACCGGTGCCTTCTTACGCTGCTGCTGATCTCACACGCTGAGTCCACAGGCTTGATAGCCCGAGGCTATTAACACAATATAATGTATGAGAAATATATTTTTGATTGTCAAGACGAGTATATACCTGATAAACATACGTCTTCCCATAAAAGTGTAGCGCTAGGTGATAAACTCCTAGCTATATAGCCTCGGGCTAGGAGTTTATCGCTAGGTGATAAGCTCCTAGCTAGCTAGGAGTTTATCACCTAGCGCTACACTTTTATGGGAAGACGTATGTTTATCAGGTATATACTCGTCTTGACAATCAAAAATATATTTCTCATACATTATATTGTGTTAAAACCGTCATAAGACCTGTCGTAATGTATGGTTCTGAGTGTTGGGCAATCAAAGAGATGGATGAAAAGAGAGTACATGCGATGG
>DWLS01006987.1:0-11126 GCA_018246255.1 Pachliopta kotzebuea | reverse complement strand
TAGAGGGAGGTGAGGAGTTCCATAGCTTCACAGCGTACACAGTGAAAGATTTTGAGTAGAAAGAAGTGTGTGGAGGAGTGAAAAGAGAGAAGTTTGTACCAGAACACAAGGTGTGGTCATGAGTGAGGTATCTAAACTTAAAGCATTCTTTCAAATAATGTGGAGTAAGTGGATTGTACAGTATATTATATAAAGTATATAGAATGTGAGCATTTCGGCAAAGACCGATTGGGAGTCGCTTGAGTTTTACACGAAATGCGGATATGTGGTCATATTTGCGTAACCCAAATATAAACGGTATACCAACATTTTGAAGGCGGACAAGTTTATTTAATTTAATATTACTTAGTAATACCTTTAATATTTTATAATAATTAATACTGGTTAATATTTAAAAGAAGTAGTAAATATGGCTATGCTAGTAACAAAAAAAATATGTTTGGGAAATAAGTTTCTAGAGCAAAAATGGTAATATACTTTAAATACAACGGCAAAATTAAATTTTGAATTTCTTTATTAATTCATATATACTTTGTATACCTTCCATAACTTCTGTTTATTACAAAACTATCTAACTTCGTGTACTCAAGTTTGTTTTATTTTATATTCATATTATGCACTAACCTCGAAATCTAAAGCATCTTCAGCAAAATCGTATTCGACAAATTCTTTTGGTAAAAGTCCATCCTCAACATTGTAATCCATTTTAATACAATTAACACATTTCAAAACATCACCGGGCATATTTTTGTAAAATCTGTTTACTTTAATTTAAAAAATTAAACATGGCACAATTTATGCAATAAAATAGTTAAACTGGGCAACAGAAGGAACTGTTCATTAGAATCCCGTTGTTTTATAAACGTAATCATATTTGTTTTAAGTACAACAGATATTAAGTACGTCGATAAAATATACGCAATAGAGTATACCTAACAAAGAGCATCTGTCAATTATGTTTACAAACAGTTCAGGCAAAAGTTATGTTCCAAACAAATGATCCAACAAATATTTTTGATAAAACGTACATAATAACAATAACTTAGGTTAATGTATAGATACATGAATAATTTTAATTATATATCGAGAAACGTAAGAAATTTTGATGAAAAGATTTTGATTTATTTGTTAGATAGCAATTTTCTCAATTTGTTGTTTCCAAATGGCAACGCAATCTACTAACAGCTACCAATATATTTCTACTGCCAAACAGAAGTAAAATATTACTCTATTTGCAGTTAAAGTGCGTTGCAACATTACTAGCGTAACGAGAAAATTTTACATCTCTAGAAGACGAACACAATATGATATAGCGTACACGTCCATGTTATATATTTATAGAAAGGCGTATGATTATCCCTCAGGAAAACATTTTATTGTAGCTTAGTAATAAGTAAGAATAAAAGTAATGGGTCCACAATGAAAAGAAAGCTACATTGTTAGACATTTTAATAATTTTTTTTACAAAACTCGTAAAGCTTGAAATAACGTATGCCTTAAAATGGTTACTTATTAAGGAAAATAAAAACTGCAGCTTATTTTTTGTGTTTCTTACTTTATAAAACGACGTACTTTTTACACAATTAAGTTGTGAATTTTAGTCTTCATTAGGTTTGGAAGTCATATTCTTGTTGATTGGAGGTGCCTGAAAAGACGACATGTACACAAAATGTAGAGTTTCATGATTATTCTTAACAATTGTCTTTTAATAAAAACTAATAATAATTGAGTACTTCATAAATGTTATGAAAAGACTCTTGGAAAATGAGAAATTCTTTAATGAACTTAAATCATTTTCAACATATTCATTATTCTGTCAAAAAACGTAACAAGTATATTATATCCTCATAATATTCTATTTACCAGGTCCGGATGGTTAGCCCTTATATGTTGTAAGAGTTTTGCACGAGTAGCGTACTGACGCGGGCACGCGGAACATACTGCTGGACGACAAGCAATTAGACCACCTTCTATAGATTGTCTGGTGGAAGTTTCAGCATCTGAAATTAAGCTTAATATGGTGTTATAGATATTTATATAAATATATATTAATACATAAATATTTATAAATAATATATGTTTTTCTTTTTTAATTATGGTAATTCTTTCTCTTTTGCGCGTTATAAATATTACTATTTCATCGGCCATTGCATGCCAATTCAACAACAAATTTCAACCAAAAAAACAAAGGATGTTCATTAATACCTCCATATTCCATAGTATTTCTTTTCTAACATAAACTGATATTTTACTTATCCAATTCTACACATTTCGTGTATCTGATAGTAAATGATATATGTTATGTAACAATATGGTGCTAGTTATCATGACATAAACAACACCACATTGTGCTCGTCGTCTTGGTAATTCTTGTTACGTCAGTAATAACTAGTGATAACGGCCTTCACTTCAGAAAACAGTTTACACAATATTGTTTGGCTGAATGAAACTTATGAACCTCATTATATTTAATGCTTTTACTTAGAAAGTGTTAGAATGGTTCTCTTTTACCAGGATGGTGAGTTTTGATGTGACGATCGCGTTTGGCTGCAGTGCGGTATATCTTAGAGCAGGCGACACACGGGTAGTGTCGCACTCTTCTCTCTAGTGGAACGGACACCGATGAAGTCTTATGCACCCTCCACATATGGTTCACTAGCATACCACGGCGCTACACACACAAGTTTTATTTTAGTCATTTATGACTGCTCTTTTGATATAATAATGTATCTTATATATTTTTATCCATATATGATTCAATACTTAGGTATGAGTACTTACTTTGAAATTAATGTGACATTCACCACATTTATATTGGATTTTAGTGGAATCTTTTAATTCCTGAAAAAAATTAAACAAAATCAAAATTATGTCTTCATTCTAATATTTCTATCAAGTACTGATGACCGTCAAACAATTTCATTTATTTGCTTGATTACACAAATTGATTCTATACTACATTTTCACCTTGCTCCTCCATAGGCCAATGTATGAGTGTAAAGATATAATAATAATTATATTAATGACATACCATATTAATCTCATCACAGTTGTGATGTTCATAGCTCATATGATTTTCAAGTTTCTGACTGCTTGTGAAGACACGACCGCATTTGCAATAAAACTTTAAACCGGGACAAACTCTATAACAAATATATTTACATTAATAGAAAATTATCATCATGTAAAAAGTTTATATAATTTATTTATGTAAACTAAATGATTAACCTCACATGATTGCGCTTGTTATCTCTTTCAATTGTCTGATTGCAACTAGGGCATGGTATCAAATTAGCAACTTCCTCTACAGTATCCTGAAATATTTGTCAGTATAATGTGATATCATTTATAATAAATTCATATTTTTGGTATGGGAGACGAGAATGAAAACTAATAAGCCCTGTGGTATTTTTTTTTCGGGAATAAAGGTGTGTTTGTGAATTTGTTAGAGCATATATTTATCCCCTGCTTTTGGGCAGTGAGGTGTATAAAAGTCATTGATGCTTGTCGCGCAAAAGGATCATTAAGGGGGCTCTTTATGTACTGGTATAAAGAGATAATAAATTTTTAAAAATCTTTTATCTTAATTCTTACAACATTTTGAAAACAAAAATTTGAGCTTTTATACCTTCACTTCTTCATAATGACACAAGTTATCACTGTCCGATGGAAATTTTGAATAGTCTAATACATTAGTCAAACAACTCTCATCTTTGCTAATAATTAAATAAGGATTAAAATCATCTTCACAGCCAGTCACTCCTGATATATCAAGGTTTGGGATCCTGTCTGTGTCAAATAGGTTATTAAAATCAATGCCATTTGTGTAGTTGTTAAAGCTTTCGTCTGACGGGATCTTGCTTTCATCAGTATTAAGGGTTTGATTAATAGATATATCTGATGCCATAACAGCTTCACTTTCTTTGATAAGCTTTTTACTTTTGACTGTTTTCTTAAAACAATGATGTGTTATGTGCCTTTTTAATCTGTAAATAATATAAGTCTTTTGTTGCACAACAAATAATTTATTTTTAAATTAAAAAAAAGTTTTTTCTCTTAGAAACTAAGTATAAAAAGAAACTTGTAATCTTTTATTTTAGATCATTTTATTTAATTGTAGCTAACTAACCACAACCAAAGAATAGAAGTTACTCTAGTAACCATAATAAGTTACCGTAGTAACGAGTTTAATATCTTATATTACAAGGGGATGAGGAAAAACAGTGCCACTGTATGTTATCCTAACTGGTGCTTCATAGTCATAGACGTTTCGTTTACAATCAGTCGAACGTTTTGTTGATATTATCGCTTCGCCGAGTAGAAAAAATCTGTTAAGTTATATTTAAATCACTATATTAAGAGAGTTGTGATTATTATAAGAATAACAATAAAACTTACGTGAACAATCTAGTAAAGGTTTTAGTACACTGTTTACAACGATACCGGCGTCTTGTTATTGTCTTCTCTTCCTGTAAACAAAAAAAAAAAACTTTAAATAATTACAAATTTAGAGTTAAATAATAATAGAACACAAAAGATTTTAAAGCATGCACGCTACGCATAAATGACCCCCTGTAAGAGACGTTAAAAAATTCCCACTCTCACTTTAGTTTCAACGTGTCGTAAATAGCGACTAAAAAGAAACAGTTTCTGGAAAAGAGCAGTAGTAGTAGTTTCACTGTGAGGTTTATCAAAGTATTGCATCAATACGGTACGGTGCGTGGCGAAAAAAGCAAAGTCCCATAAAATAATAAAAAACAACAAAACCGGGCCTACAATTCCGTTCCGCTATTGCCGACTACGGTAATGGTCCTGATAACGAAGAGGCACTTAATAGTAGTCAATACATAATAATGAAAGTATTCCAGGCGACCTCTTCTCACCATCCACGCATCTGGGATATAATTTTTTTTTTATATTATTCGTTCGCTTTAGTTATGTGAGGACGGGGTCTTAATTTCTTAAATTTTTTTTACATCTTCATTTTTATGTACATTTTCACGATCATCTTATAAACTTTGTCAACCTTTACCGTATGTTCTTTACTATATGCGCTTTTTTCATGTTTCACCTCCCAGAGTTCAGTGCCCGGTTTACAATACATCATTGTCTATTTTCCATCTATAAGTTCTGTTTCACACCAACTTCGCATTATTAATTTTCCCTTCAATTCAACATTCTTGGATTTTAAAATTTCGTTTTAATTTTCACTCATTTTGTCACTTTTTTGTTTTCTTTTTAATTACGTTATTCATATTTACTTTGTTTTATTTTTCTTTATCGTTTCCTCTATCATTTTTCCCGCAACATGTTTGTCTTCATTCATCAGACGCAATTGGTTTATGAGAAGATTCTATAAATGAGAGGACTTGACAAATCTAATTGCCTTTGCTACTGAGGTGAGAGAGGAGTGAAAAAAAAATTGTTCTCTTTCATCGTCCTTGTTGAAAATCTGATGAATATCTTTGACTTGTGTTAATCTAAAAATATACATGCTATAAAATTCGAAACACAGTATGTGGTATAGAATCTACTTACTTTATGATAAACGTCAATATGATGTTGTAGTAATGCGGCAGTTGCCATAGTCCTTTGGCATTCGTGGCAAAACCACCGAGAAGTACTACCTGGTGTATGTAAAAAAAAAAAATTGAAGGGATGAGTTTCACTCATGGTTTATGTCACAGTAACTATTTCTACAAGCCAAACAGTAATAAGTAATAATTAGTGTTATGTTTTAAAGGAAGCTGTAACTTGTGTAATTATTGAGATAATGAGATATCTTAATAAGACAAGAAGTCGTGATAAACTAGTGGTTTGAACGCCAGCCTTCCACTCCGAAGGTACCGGATTCGAAACCGGCTTACAACAAAGAATTTTTCAATTTATGCGCAGTTAGTGTAACACAAATTAACATCACGTGCTTTAAGCCATGTATCAAAACGTGTGACTATAAGCATTAAAAAATCAAACAAATACAAGTGTGTCAGAAGTTTGTAGTGTGTCATCTTAACTGGTTTATCATTGTTACGGAGAGGCAAATCACATAGTATCACATATGCGATCTGCTCGTGTCGCATAAATCAAGCATGTTAAATAATGACAATTACAAGAATCGGAAAAATTCTTCACTACAAACACTTTAATAGCAACCACTTACATTTTTTATTTGTATTAAAAAGGTAATGAAATATATCCAACCTTCATATACGCTTGAATGTATATTAGTCGATGGAAAGCCATGATTAATTGCATATTCTTTACTATAGCCAAGGACAAGAGGAGTCCGTGCTGGTATAGAGTTTAGGGTGTATCCATATAAATCATTGTCTTCTTCATGTAGCCACACATTAGCTGTTGCATCATTGCCAAGTGGTAATAAACCTAGCCAATTGGACTTATCTGTAAATTTTAAAATAAAACATATAATATGTATAAATATATAGTAGCTAATACCGCATCAACTACTTCTGGTGCCAAAATTATGTTTAAAATATTACTACATTGCTGTTGAAAGGGTGGCATAGAGTAATGAGTTATAATAAGAGACATTCTGTATTTTAAAATGATGGATGTGCTTATTTTTACAAGGACATCTTAAGTTATGAACATATTACATATCATCAGATGATCATCCTACTTGTCATATTTGTTGTTAGTTGTATTAAAAATAATGATTGATTGAAATTATAGAATAAAAGATTTTAAAAGAAGGATTTTCCTCCCCTCCTATTACATTTATAAATACCTAAAACTTCATATTATTCATCTCCTATCACAGTTGTATGTTCATAGTTACATATTTTATTTTTATCATATTGTTTGTGGAAATATTAGCTCTGTTCATTTGTAGTATAATATATTCGAGATTTTAATTTATTGAAATAATATAGTTTCAATACCTTTATCAGATGTATCAATATATGTTACATTATCATTGTGTCTTCGGCATAGAAATATGGGTTGCTGAGAGGTTAAGCACTGACTAATTAGTCCTTTTTCCTCTTCATTTGATATGATATTACTTATACCTGCATAAGGAAGAAAATTTCATACAATTTAATACATAAATTACACAAGATTAAGAAGAAAACTGTATGTAATCATAGTTCAGCATTTTTTTTTGTAAATATGTTGACAGAAATTTTAACACAATTCAATAACAATACTCTGACCTGGATTAATACTGAAAGGAGAGGTAAAAAAATTTCTAGTATTATTGACCGATAAACTTTTTTTGTATGTGCCTGTCCAGTATGGATTAGTATGGAGATCTTTGGAGGTGGCCATGTTCAGCAGCAGATATCTACAGGTATATGATTATGATAGTGATCTCCCAGATAATCTTACATATTTAACTCGTTCCATGCCGGACCGTTTTCTGTGATAACTTTCTTTTTAAGCGTCGTGGGGCGAATACGTCACACCCTTTGCGTTTGCATTATTTTGTTTTTGGTATATGCCTTGCAATAATTGAAATAATAAAATATCATAATTAATAAGAAAAGAGTGTACGATTTAAGTTAAAAAATACAACAAAGCGATAAATTTATAGTACTGAAATAGCATATGCATATCGTATTTTTTTCCGTTTGATTTCACATTAGAAAGAGACAAAACTAAAAATATAGCAGTTTCAATGAAGCATTCATTGTCGCATCAACCATACACGAACAAGTCACTGATCGGAATGCTATATGAGAAATTAAAAATAACTCCAGTAAAAAAAAAAATCTATCACGCCGCGTGGGGCGCATACGACCCACGATCAGTTCAACGCAGCAGTGATAGTATTAAGCTACCCCTTAATGACAGCACGAAAGTTTTTTTTAATTTTTCATTCTACAATTATCATACCTAATAGCTTAAATGGAAAGTTTAGCGAGGGGAGCATAAGCCCCTCGCGGCACGGAACATGTTAATAAAAGTAGTAATAATAGTGATAAACAATGCAATAGTTGGGTCATACAATCACCTATTCATAAAATTTTATTCAATGACAATTTTGCGTAGAAATGTTAAATCAGATATATTTCTTTTGTTTTAGAACAAATGGAAACTTATAAGTACAACATATGGGGAAATATTCTTTTATTTGTTTTTCAATATATCCTATTGCGGTAATGTTTTTATAAATAATTTTTTCCTACCCTGGACAGGACCAAAACGTACATGTGCAGGCAGTGGTCTTCGGGGAGATATAACATTATTTCTTATTTGAAGTGCAATCGGTAATACTGCCAGGGCCCTTGGTAGTATTTTACGGTCTGGAATGTGAACTGAAATAAATTTTATTATAGATAATAATACTTAATGAACTTTCAAGAAATCATTGTGCTTGTTCATGTTTACTTATGTTATAAATGATATATCAAATCAATATTTTTCGTATGAACAATAAATAAATACTGTTATTTTTTATTATAAACAGTCCTGTTTTTTTTTTTGAATGGACCTAATTTATATGCTATATATAACAGAATATAAGTAATTATTTTTATTTGTTAGTTTTAGGAAGGATACCAGTCGGTCAACAAATTGTGCTTATTTATAATAATCCAACATTTACTAGATAGTCTGTTTTTTAAAGAATGTGGCATGTATTGTGTACAATTTATACCTAAGTGGATAGAAATTATCATTTGGTGGAAATTAGTTCATTAGAAATCTCATACAGAATTATGACTATATAATTATGATTACATAGAGCATCCCTGGTTTACTGTTAAATAATACACATTCCACAAAGGCATAACACCCCCTATCACACTTCCTTTGTTATAACAAATAGAAGACTACTCCATGTTTTCAGATCTTTATGAGCTTACTTAATGGATGATGAGGGTTCCCTTTAAAGAAATTTCGAACCTAATGAACTTTATAGACCAAGGTCTTCCAGCCCCATCCATAATAGCTTCTAACGAAGCAGCTGATGATATTTATGATGTAATACATGTACATGTATTACAAAGATAGCAACATGCAGTGAAGATTCACTTTACACTCATTGGAATAATTTTAAAAAATTGTTGGTACTTTATAGCTTCTAAATGAACAGGAACTTTTCAGTATATATTTAAAATTAAATATTTGCACTTCAAAAATTTGATATTTAAATTCTACATAATAGTAAAAACTTACCATAATTTTTGGCTTGTTTCAAAATTACATTTCTTGATTTTGTATTTGTATTACTACCATGAGTATCATTCTTATAATAAAATGGTGGAGAACATATTTTAAATTCCATAATAATAAAATTCAAATTACCGATCTTGTTTATGTTGTCCCTACAAACTGCATTAATTATTAATGAAATATTAGTAAAATGTTCTTGTATTTAAAGAAATAATACACCAATCTATAAAAATGTGCTAGTTTGGATAATAAACACTGCATATTATGATTGTTAACTTAAGACACAAGATGTTAATTCTTGTTACCCCAGTAATAAATTAACAAAGAATTGCAACTATTACTTACACAGAAATATGAAAACAAAAAATTATAAAAATTTTACTATTTTGTTTCCATTAGTTATAATTTTTCATATGTAAAGTAAATAAACAAGTGTGCACTACATTACCATGAATAAAATATGTGGGTATATAGTTACAAAAGATGTTTTAAAGTTAAGTACACAGTAAATTAATACCGGTTTGGGCATAAAAATAAATTAAAAAAAAATCACACGGATGTTTTGGCGACAAGAAATAATGTATGAGCTTAATATGCACAAATAAATATCTATTTAGTAGAAGTTTGTTTAACTATTTTGGATATTGAAAAGATGATGAAAATAATCACCTAAAGCATTATTAGTGAAAACCAAAATTGTGAACTAACATTCATAACGTTTTGAAGAGATTTTTAAATGAAAAAATATACGTCAAATTGAATTAAATGTCACAATATTTTTAAACTATGCAAAATAATAATTGTAGTTATACCTAATAATATCCTGATAAAGTTAAAAACTATTAATTTGTGTCTCAAGGTTTAATTTGCTTTTTTTTTGTCTTCATCCCTATCTTCGTAACAGGCTAAAGTTTTAAGACCATGCTGCCTCGTTATATACATGTTGAGATAATTTATTTCGAGGCAGGTGAAGAAAAAAGGCTATATAGCACTTTAGAAGCTACATTGCTTACTTTAGTAGTAATGTTTGTTTCATTTAAAACTTATTCATCGTTATTTTTAATTGCAATTATGACAGATTTTACATTGTCTCTTGATTTCATATTACTTTCTAAATTGTCACTAATTCCTAATCCTTTCATGTATTAAACTATTGCCTTTATATACAATCGTTTACTATTTATTTAGTGTTGCCAATTAATCATAAACGAATGTAAACTATAATCCTTTATCTTTCATTCGAATGGAATAGGACCAGTAGTAATAGATCCGGGGCATCCCATTAATAACGGCTGATGGTTTTTGGGGCCAGTGGTTGCTCCAGTTGTCAAGGGGCCCCAACCAATTCCAGGGGTTCTAACCCAACCCCTAAAGCCCGAGGCGCGGCCACCAAGTTCGCCGCCCTCGGAAACCTTATCAGGGGCATCGGCCTCGATGCCCTCCTCGCACACGCGAATAAACTTCGCGGAAACGAGGACCCAGCAGAGAGGATGTTGTTAGTGGCCAAACACTACGACTCCTTCGTCGCGCTCAAGGCGGTGTTTTAAGCCCTGCCCCCTCGCTGGGACTCCGTCGTTCTCCACTGTACACACCTTGGGTTCAGCATATTCACCCAAGTGTTAGGCAGAATAAAGCCCAGTTCCCTGACCGTCGCGACCTTCAACGCGAACGGTCTGCTTCACTAGAAGGAAGAAATCAGCGGATTTTATAGACACCACGACGTCGACGTCCTCTTAATCCAGGAGATGTTTCTCAAGCCGTTTCACAGAAACCCGAAAATAGCGAGCTATCATCTCATTAGGCACGACAGGGTGTCCGACCGCCTGGGCGGCACCCTTATCTACTACAAGAAGTCGCTTCACTGTGTCCCTCTCGACTGCCCTCAGCTGTCATACGTCGAAGCCTCGGCGTGTAGGATCGGCCTCACCGGTCACCAACCCCTCGTCCTCGTCTCCTGCTACCTTTCACCGAACAGAAAGTTAGCAGCC